>JAGFZM010000752.1:61453-72672 GCA_017657215.1 Limnothrissa miodon | reverse complement strand
CACACACACACACACACACACACACACACACACACACACACACAGGTGCGACATCAGTTTACTTAATCTGACGTCTGGAGCCGACCCTCCACAAACACATCAGATCCCCTGGTCCCCATTCCTGTCTGTTTTGCATGGGCTGCGGGAGGCTGGCTCTTAGCTGCAGCGCTGCTGCTGGGTCCAGACTGATGCTTGGAGTGCTCTGAGGTGACAGGAAGTGCCTGTGGGCACTGTGGGTGGGATATTCCAGGGGTGCAGAAGAATGGGGTGGAAAGATACAATGCAGACACTCAAGTTTATACACATGCACGTGCATGCATGCATGCAAGCGCACACACACACACACACACAGACATACACATATACACACACACATCGACACAAAAAGCATATACACACACATGCATGCACAATGTACACACACATACAGACACACACACACACACACACAATCATTGAAGTACTCCAGGAAAAGGGCGGAATGGCCGACCAAAAGGGAGCAATCTGAAACTATTTTGTCTCTAGGATACCCCTCCTGTGCGTAGCAACCAAATATTTCCCCCCGGAGAGAGAACGTGCTGAAAGGATAAGTGGAACAAGTAAACAACGACGACAAGCTGACAGGGCCCACACCTCTACAACACACCAATGACTATTATTACTCTTAGGTTCCTGTCAGGGGCCCCTCAGGGTCCATTTTAGCTCTAGCAGTTAAACAAATGAATTGGAACTAATGACGGAACTAGAATTGGAAACATAGAACCAGTACCAAAAAACAAATGAATAAATTAAACAGACATAGCAATTAGATCTGTCAACTCTCCCATGGATTTTAGTTTCTTTGCAAAGTAGCTCCAACAGGATTTGTCTCTGGACTAAAAAAAGGAACAGAGAATTAGAAACAAAGAACTGAATTGGTTCTAGAACTAGAAACAAAGAACTGAATTGGTTTTGAGGCCTATGGTGCCCATGCCTTTCTTGGTTCCCTCTCCTGGTGAAAGGAGATGAGAAAAAGACATCTCTATGACAGGCCTGTCTTGGATATCCATCATGGCCATTCCGCTAAGCTTCCCACCGCAAACCTCAGTTTGAGTCATTTGGTGCAGAAGCTTGTGGGTTGGGGGGGGGCGGCTTGTTAACCCCCTCATCCTAGTGCCACCGGCATCTATATCCGGGGTGTGCTGGGCGATGATTTAGACCTTTTAATGGGCCTGGCTACGGCCACATCCGTAGGATATGGTGGTAGTGCTGATGGCTTTAGGGGCGATGTCAAACGAGCTCAGGAGGAAATCAGATGACGCTAAAAGAATTGTCAACACACCCAGCAACCAGAAAAACTAAAAACACATCTGCTGCTCCTGAGCCTCACTAGTCTTTGGATACAAGAACCTTTTGAACCCAATATATCCCATTTCATGTCATTAATAACAAGATATGAAGCAGAGGCCTGTCCTAAGTACAGACTCAATGACCAAGACTTTACACTTTCTCCCACACTGGGAAAAGTTCAATCAGATAGGAGAGTCTCTTTTCCTTAAACTGCACAATGTCATTCCATTCTTTCCCCATCAACAGGACAAAATGTCCATACAGTGGAAGCACAATACATTCTACAGTGTAATGACCCAAAGGACTCTACTCTGACACAAACTCTCAAACCTGCACACAATTAGCCACACTTTTAACTACTGTACTGCTATACAACCACATTACAAGAGCTTTTTACAAGTGTTTTCAACCATTTTATTTGTATGATTATAGTCTGTATGCTATTGCTGTGCTAACTCTGTATCCTAGTATAGATCACTTCACCACAGAAGAGAGAGAGAGAGAGAGAGAGAGAGAGAGAGAGAGAGAGAGAGAGAGAACGGAGGGGTGAAAAGTGAACTGTCTTTACCAATGCAGCTGCTCCCATCTTCATCAGTCTGGTAGCCGTGCTGGCAGACACACTGAAAGCCTCCAGCCATGTTCCTGCAGCGGCCGTTGGCACAGAGCAGAGGCCTCTCAGCACATTCATCAACGTCTGGTGGGAGCACAGGAGCACAGGTCACACAGGTCACACTCAACCACACCACCATACACTCACACAATCTCCACCTCTACACACAAACACACACACACACACACATACAAACCACACTCACACATAAACACACTCATACATAGTCATGTTTACACACACCATGTGTATAGACAATCTCATACATACAGCACAAACTTACCTACTTACTCATCTGTCTCTTTCTCACACACAGAAACACACACACACACACACACCACGAAAAATCAGTAGGCAAATTTGCAGACAAATCAGCAAATTAAAGAGGTGTGGTGAACGGGGCTCGTACTGTACTTTGCAGCACTGCAATGCTTGCTGTGATTAGGAAGGATGAGAAGCCCTTACAGCTGCTATGGATTCCTTCACTAATGGCCACAGGCACGGCTATTTGCCATTGTATAATAGCCGCGTAATTGCGGTTGTGCTAAAGAATGATAAGATTTATGCTGTGCTACGTGGAGCCATGTCACTGAATTGGACTGCCTTAACAAAGGAGCACACTTAATACTGACTTAGAGGCCTCTCATTTACCTAACCTAAATTAACAGAGCATAATTCTAACACAAAAGTGCATCAGCTGATGAGAATTACTCTGCTATGCATTGTATGATGTTGGAAATGAGACATTTGAGACGCTGTCACAATCATTTCATATTCAGATGCTCTGTCAGGGCAAATTAAATTGTTACAAAATGGTAATGTGGTACAAAAAGTGGTACAAAATGTCATGTATAGAGGAAGGCCTGTTCACAAACAAATACAAAAAAATAAACATTTATTCACAGTTCCAAGCTATTTGTTGTCAATTAAGAATTTCCTTATCAAATCTATATGAAATGCTACGCTAACAATAGTCATTGTCTTCACATGCTAAACACCATTAACACAAAAATTCAAAATACTTAACGCTATAATGTACACTGAGAATGGACCGAGTACACTGAGCATAGTGAGAGCACTGAGGGCACGGTGCAGGATATGCAAGCAGTGTGAGAGTATCGGTATGCTGATCCTGGAACAGGGCAGTTGTGGATGGGCATCTGGCTGGGCCTTACCTACACAGGTGGTCTGCTCTGGGTCCATCTGGTAGCCCTGGTCGCAGTAGCAGGTGTAGCCTTTTGGTGTGTTGGAGCAGATACCAGGCCCACATATGTCAGGGCTAACCTGGCACTCGTTCACCTCTGTGTGAGTGAAAGAAGGAGAATATCTCTTTTGACCTGATTTTCTTTTGTTTTTCTTGTTTAATTTGGATAGTTTTCACACCAACAATGGCCAACGGTCAAAAAACACCTGGTGGTCAGCAAATAGGTTTAACTGATATGATGTCTAATTGTGGAGTGAAAAAGAGAGAGAGAGAGAGAGCGAGAGAGAGAGGCAGAAAAGAGTGAAGTTGACAGACAGTCTGTCATCAGGAATCCTCATAACATTACTGCGGGCTCTTAATAAGGTGTCACCTTCCTCTGGGACAGGACACAAACTGTGCTCCGCAAGAGAGATGTTGTCTAGCGGTTTGGAGATCTGCCTAGCAAAAGGCACAGAAATATCTCTGCAGATATTTTGGTTATTCCTGGGCCCGAGACTGGCGGGGGAGGACCGCCGCCCAGGTTCTCATTTATCTTTTTTCCAGCCTTTTCTCTCCTTCCACATTACAATCTATATTAAAACCTATAAATCTATTAAATCTATCAAATACAACATCTCAGGAATATAAATATACACATATAGACATATAGAAAACACACACACACACACACACACATTTGTGCTGTAGCACCACCAACATCCCCGTCCTGTAAACCAAAATAAAATTAAGTGTAGGGTCATGCATACTGTTGCTTAGCAACAAGGTGGCACCGAACAGACTAGCCCGCCACTGAAATAACCACGGCAACAACAACTAAAACCAGAGCCCTGTAAAACAATAAAAGCCTGAGCAGCACTGTGGAAGTTTAGGACTCAGGGGCCATCCTGTTTATTGGAACGGTGTGACTGCACCAGTTTTATCAGATTACACACACCAGCACTGCACACTAACAATTGTTATTTGTGTGTGTGTGTGTGTGTGTGTGTGTGTGTGTGTGTTAGAGTGAGAGAGAGAGAGAGAGCCTGTTTGTGTGTGTGTGTGTGTGTGTGTGTGTGTGTGTGCCTGTCAGTGTGTGTATTTGTGCCATTCAGGGCGCTAGGTTGTGCACGGATGTATGGTTGCTTTTATTGCAATGCAACACAGGAATCCTTAACATAGATCTTAAAATACTCTCCCTCGTGGGGATGGGGGGTGGAGGTACATAGGCCCAAGGACAAAAGAGGGGAGGAGTGGGAGTGAAAGTACTGCATTCTCCTTCCAAGCAAATTCCTCCAATCTGGCTATTTTTGCCCCTGACCTGTGAGGAATTCAGATGGATGGATCAGGAGCAAATACACTTTTAATGCTGGTGTGTCTTTGTGTGCGTGTGTGTGTGTGTGTGTGTGTGTGTGACAGATAGAGCGATAACAAAGACATTTACAAAGTTTCCCTTTCCACTTTGCATTGGCCATTCATGTATTTGTTATCCTTGCAAATGTCAAGTATTCTTTTTTATACATTCACAGTGGCAGAGAGCTGTTATCACCCGCCAGATATCTGCGGCAGGCACCCGATATACCCGAAGGAGAACCATCTAGCAGTGTGTGTTTGTGAGTGTGTGTGTGTGTGTGTGTGTGTGTGTGTGTGTGTGCGTGCGTGTTTGTATGAGAGAGGTCTACTTTTGTGTGGTGTTTGAAGAGGTGTGTGTGTGTGTGTGCGTGTGTGTGTGTGTGTGTGTGTGTGCATGTGTGTGTGTATGTGCGTGTGTGTGTGTGTATGTGTGTGTGTGTGTGTGTGTGTGTGTGTGTATGTGTATGTGTGTGTGTGTGTGTGTGTGTTGGACTAATGGACTCTACCTGAAAACTGTGTGGGGGCAATGTCTTGACTAGCACTGGAGGGTAGAATCTCCACAGGCACAGGAGGGGATGTCTTCTCCACAACCTCTGGAAAACAGAGACAGATAGATAGAGCAGGGGATTAAAAAAGAAAAGATGAAGAAAAAGATATTTTATTAAGGCCACACCAATAAAATTAGTTGGTTCTCAGATTCTTGAAAAAAATGCAAAATGAAATAAAAGTAAAATTGATTCGAACTCACACAAACATAAAAAAACACTGTGGCTGATTGCTATAATACTGAAAAAAAGCATGCTGCGTTCACGTGACGTCGAAAACCAATCAAATCGCGCCTTTCACTTCAGAGCGCAAGAGACAAGAGACATGATATGAGGAAAGATGCCGGTGGATCCTGCTAGGCCAGTGTTTACAATTATTAGAATATTTGATCAGAAGAGAAAAACATTTGACAAGTGCATTGAAATTAAAGAGGATGAGAACTTTGCGCAGTTGTACTCACGGTGCTGAGAGCAGTCTGCCAACTTGTGCAACTCTGTGGAGGTGAGTTTGATATTTCATTGATTGAGAGGCAAAAAAAAACCCATTCAAAGTGTTTCGCCATCAAAATCAATCAATCAATAAATGAATAGCATGTGCCTACACACTCACATCCTCGTGCGCGCACACACTTCTCTTTCTCATGCAAAAAAATAGTCTCTTTTCTAGATTCACCTGACTGCACGTTGATGAATATTCATCTCTGTTGCGCTGATCACGAAGTTTTAGTCACTATATAATTGTTGGTGAATCAATGTGATTTTCACGTTCTAATGCCCTATGATGAACTGTGACAAAATGAGTTTGAACGTAGGCTACAGCAGCCTAGACGTAGTGTACATTATATGTCAACCTCAATTCCACAGCCAGCTTGCTTGGTGCTTAGATTCACAAACTCTTAAATAAATGACAAACCATCAAACCTTTACATAACATAGAATGACAGAATTATGAATTTTTGTACATTGCCTAAAACCTGCATGACAAAAAGTGTGTTGTGAGGTGTGAAAGTAAAGTTTATAAATTAGGCCACATTTAGTTTTTCCTTAACACATGAGTAAATGTCTTTAATGAACATTAACTGTGAATGTGCTAATTTACCTTCAGAACATTTTTTTATTTTTATTTTTATTTCGCTCGCTCGCTCCATATTTTTCCTGAAAAAATCCGAGAACCAACTAATTTTATTGGTGTGGCCTAAAAATATAAACTCATGTAAATGTAAAAACATGTCAAATATTATATGAAAAAAAAATCTAAACAAGACAAAAATGAATCAATGCAAATGAAATGAAAATTAAATGAAGGCAAAAAAAGATGAAGACATCCTGGACATGAGGCTTTGTAGCCATCCACATGAATCCATTAGTGATAACCTACTATCAGTCAGCACCTGTGCCAAGGGGCCTGCTCACGGGAGAACAGACCAACTAATGCAGACGCTAGTACTGCTAACATCATGGGAACCGGCCAAAGGTAGATGGAAGAATGTGGAAGGACGAGGGGTGAAAAAGAAAAACAGATATAGATAAATAGATAGACAGACAGAGAGAGAGAGCGAGAGAGAGAGAGAGAGAGAGAGAGTGTGTGTGGGGGGGGTATTTAGACACCTTTGATGGCTGGCTCCATGCGAATGGTGGATACCCCCGGAGAAAGCTGGGGCTGCCCGGGGTCGACAATTGAACTAGTATCAGCGCTGGGGAAAACCAGCTCCTTCAAACAACAAGAGACAACACAGACCAACAAAGGTGAGACCTGGCAGAAGTCAAACACCACTAGCACCCTGTCTGTAGCGAAGGCTTGAAGCAAAGGCTCTGGAGCAGTTTCTTGGAGAGGCTTCCGGGCTACGCTTGATAGCTCTCGTAGTCTCTCATGCAACGCGAGGGAGAGCATGCCCTTGGTGACCTTACAAGCATGACTGCACGTGGTGCAATGGTGAGACTACAGGCCTGCCTAGCATAGCGTGGGCTGTCAGGTAGAGCGTACTGCAGGAGGTGGCGAGGGCAAGACAAGACAGGAGTGGCTGAGCAACTGCAAGAGAGAGTGACAGAGAAGATGGGAGATGATCCTCAAGAAGACCATCCTTAAAAAAGCAGCCTGGCATCGGAGTCTGATGTCTTCACTCTATACGATTCTGCTGAGGGTTGTGTGATGACATACATACACTGTACGGTATGTGCCTGAAGCGCGTTGCTGTAAATTTCATGAGACTCTTTGGGTCTGCTGTTCCGTTACTGTCTGCGGTGTCCACGTCCCTCTCTATGCTGCTCTCTCCCATCTAAGATGCTGACTCAACTCCCTTGGAGAGAATCACGTCCAGACTCCAGCAACAACAACAACAACAACAAGAGCTTTGTAAACAATATCCTGTGAACCCGTGCACAAATCTCACAGGGAGAGGCACCCAACAGGAGCAAAATGCAATCAGCTTTGAATGTGGAAGGCAATAAGTAACACACACACAAAAAGCCCGAAATACCTCCAGGGCAGCGAGTGAACGTAATTAAACTTATAAACAGCTGGTTCAATCTTAAGATGTCTTCGTCACTTTGCGCATCGCCAAGAAGTCTTCGGTGTAAACTAATTAAATGCCTCTTTAGTGATGAAAGTTTTTAAAAATTCAAATCAGCATTCATGGCCATTTCAACCATCGATTTCACATCCTCTCCAAAGCAAAGGCCGACTAAATGAAACCAAGTGGATCTACTTCTGGCTCTGATTGTCTCATTACTACACAAAGCACTCCCCTTCCAATCCTTGTAGGGCCTCACAAACTAAATGAGAAAATTTAAGTGCTGAGAGTTTGACATTACATTTATTCCAGCACTCTAACGATGCCTATACCAATGTATGCCTTTTAAGGTTGCAGGAGTCGGCTTTGGACCAGACTCTTTACTGATTTACTTAATGGAAATGGAACAGCGGTAGGGATGTCTACAGGTAATGGCGAGGCAAGGCAACACCTCAATTTGCTGCAGCAAAGTAAAAGCTCAGCTTTGTAGACAGACAGAACTGAAGCGGTACAGAGGTAGAATACCTGCAATGACAGTGAAACAGGTCAATGAAGAAAACAGGGAAACTAGAGAACCGCATAATGTTTGATAGTAAATCTGATCTGAATTTGTCCAAAGTCTCTATTCACAGATGGGGCGTACTGTAGCAGGATGTGACTTCAGGCATAAGCACAGCTCTCTACCATCAGCTTTTGGACTTTTCTTTCCTCTGTGTGTTTGCTTGAGAGGGACAGAGCCGAGAGCAGATCACAGTCATGCAGTGTGCTGATCGGCGCCTTCATGCAGTGCTGCTGTTTGCGGCCGGCCGACGCACGTTGGGGGTGTTCTTTGGCCGCAGAGGCGCATCATTGCTGCGGAGGCAAAAGAGTGGCACAGCGGCATGCTGGGAAGCCTGCGATGGCCGTACGTGACACACCTACCTGTTCCGGGGCTGTTGTGACTACTGCACAAAGTAAATAAAAAGTAAAAATAATAAAAAATAAAATAAAAACAGAACGTGAGACACACTCAAATGTGATGCACGCACAACTAATTTATATGCCTTAAGTACACTGGGGTCTTGAGCGGCCCTGTCGGCCTTTACACCAAATTAATTATGGGATGCAATTACAGCCTCCTCGCCCCTCTCCTCCTCAGAGTAGTGGGGGTGGGGGGTTGGGGTGGGATGAAACAATCATGGACGCTGGAATTAGAAGGCTGTCACCTTCACTGGCTCCAAAGTCACTCTGTACACGGAAATATGATCTCACTCGGAGAAGAGGGACAAATGTTAATTACATAGCAAGGGCGTCCTGCTTTTTTCTTCCGTTCTTTAAGAGAGAGGAAGAGCGGGGGCGGGGGGGTGGGATGAAATTGGCCAAACTCCACGTCGTATTTCAGGCCTGTGTTATTTTATGGCTAGTTTTGCTGAGAGGCTGTAAAATCTATATGGATGATATTTTTCACTCAGAGAGCAAAATTAACATCCCACACAAACACACACACACACACACACACACACACTCACAAACACAATCACAGTCATACACAGAAAGGCTTTCGAAGTAAGTGAATGAAGTTTTCACACAAACACAAAACTTCCTCCGTGTCATCAGACACCCTGGTGATATGGGTGGGGCAGTGGGCCAATGGAGGAAGTTGTCCTTGCTGAAATAGATCTGGCTTTGAGGAGCTAGTGGCTACTGCAAATATTGGGTCCCCAGGTCGGCTGCTAAGCATAAATACGATACAAAAATAAACAAAAATACGATACTGTACAACACAGACCAAATAGCAAACTATTAACCATTGTTAACTGATTGGGACATTGCAAAATGAAGCTGAAAGTAAGTCAGCATGGTTAATTCATTTAGCGTTTGTTACTGGTTCACTATTTAGTTAGGTTTAGTTAAATTTTCTCATTTTTCTTCCCACTGACAGCACTTAATAATTTTCAACAGGGCTATGGATTCATTAAATTTCTCCTTAAAGTCCTGGAGGATAAATGTATAAATACACAAAGGATGGATTTTAATTAGCTCCTTAAGCACACTGCAATAAGGACATTTCAACAGTAGCGGGTCTCTTCTGCTGTGTAGAGCTGTGGTTTTGGGATGGGAGTCTCTCTTGTAATCCCCCAGTCTGAACGCTGGGTAATTTGGATGAATCTGTCTGTTCCAATCCTGCCAACCCCTTTTCCTCTCCTCTTTGCTTTCCCCCATTTGAGTGCCAAACATTCAACTGAGGTTAAGGAGGAGAAGAGAGTGTCTCTTTCACAGGATCCAAGGCCTTGGAGAAGCCGACAGGCCGTGGCATGTGAGCCTTCTTTGTGCTGCTAACTGGATTAAGTGATGGGGGATTATTTTATTTAAAAACAATGGTGGAAGAAAATGAAGGCACAGAATGACACTAACTTTCATTGGATGTTAAATATTATTTGTGTGTAACTCTCTTCGGAATGAGCAGAGTGCCTCCATTGTGATTTGAGGTCATGTGGTGTATAAAATTCAGATGCCAATTTGTGAACAAAGAGAGTGGGAAAGGGATCGCCTTTCCCTATTGGTCATGAGAACCCGCTGATAAAGTATAAAAAGACCTGACACAGACTAAAAAAACAGATATTAATCAGGAAAGAACAAACAAAAAGAAAAATCAATGCTCTCTATCCAAAGTACCTTGAAATAAGCTGATTGATTTGGTCATTTCCATGATAGTTCTGGATTGGACGTGTCCAGAACTATCAACTTGACCTCCCCAAAATGGCCCCCGGGTGGACTCACCTGGTACAACAGGAAGTTGCCTCTCAGTGACGCTCAGGGCCTCCACAGGTTTGTGTGCCGTAGGGAGGGGGACTGGGGGCAGGACTGGCTCCTGGTACGGCGGTCGTGGCCTGGGCTGAGGCTGGGGGTAGGGCTGGGGCTGGGGCTGAGGTTGGGGCTGTGGATGGGGTTGGGGACGGACAGGCTTGGGCTTGATGGGGCCGGTGACGTGGTAGCCCATCCCGCCAGGGCAGATCTCTTTGAACAGAGCTGATGAAGGGCAACGGGAAAAAGAATTACAAGGAAAAATTATGTATATTATTAGTTTTATGAGTTTAATCCAAATTTTTTTTCTCAAAAGTTTTTATTTGTGCTATCATAAAGCATTGGACCATTTGAAGTTACAGAGGTGGAAGGTATTTTACCAATTATAGAGACAATGAAAGCAATGAGAAGTAGATGGAAGCACAATACAGTCATTAAAATAAGAGGTGAGGATAATAGACGGTGTGCCCAAAAACAATAAAAATGCTATTGCTTGGGCACAGCTAGTTTAATAGCTCTGATAGAGCATTAAATGCACGTCCCATGAACATTGCATAGAGGCTGCAGCTGATTTACTTACAGCAGCAATAACGTGAGGTGCACACCCACGATTCCTCCTCAGTAATCACACAAACATCTCCTAAACCTCCACACACACAAACACCCTGTGCTCTCCGGTCAAACGGTGGGAAGGACAAACACAGCACTGATGTCTGCCCTTGCACACTGATTCACAATGATAAGACAACCTGAGGTGTGTGTGAGGTTGAACAGAACGGCAGAAATCTGTGGGTCTGGTGGATGTCTCGTTCCGATGCGAAGGATACTGTAAAGGGTACGACTCCCATTGGGAAGTCAAGAGAAACAGTGAAGCTTGTTTTGAGGAGATAAAGTTAGCCACCCCCCCC
>JAGFZM010000752.1:42840-55969 GCA_017657215.1 Limnothrissa miodon | reverse complement strand
AGAGAGAGAGAGAGAGAGAGAAGCGAGAGAGAGAAAGTGTGAGAGTGTACAGTGTGTGTGTGTGTGTGTGTGAGTGTGTGTTTGTGTGCGTGTATATGCGTGTGTGACTGTATGACTGTTCTTGAGTGGGAGAGTGAGTTAAGGAGGGGTTGTCCCACGTATATGGCGCCTGTGAGTCTCATGTCTCTTAGCTCGAACACATAGGGGAAATCATCAATGGCAGGCAGCAATCACACCAACCACAGAACCTCATGTATACCCCCTGCCACACACACACACACACACACACACACTGGCACAACACAAGTCTTTGTAGCACATCTCCAAAACAACATAACCAAAACAACAACCCATACATACATACATCTCTCTCTCTCTCTCTCTCTCTCTCTCTCTCTCTCTCTCACTCACTCTCTCTTCCTCCATGCTCCCCACTGAAATTAAAAACTCATCTCTTGGCAGACTGAAGGTGCGGACATGTACACACACACACACACACACACACACATATATATATATATATATACCCAAACAGCACAAAGCCTGAGCCAAAACCACCAATTAATGAGAGTGACTCTTTTTCAAAGGGGAGGCAATGTTGTTGCGGAGCTGCCCTCGGCTCTGTGTGCGTGTGTGTGTGTGTGTGTGTGTACATGTCCGCACCTTCAGTCTGCCAAGAGATGAGTTTTTAATTTCAGTGGGGAGCATGGAGGAAGAGAGAGTGAGAGAGAGAGAGAGAGAGAGAGAGAGAGAGAGAGAGAGAGAGAGAGAGAGAGAGAGAGAGAGAGAGAGAGAGGACACAGAGATGGGAAAAGAGGAAGAAAGAGGAGATGAGGGGTATAAGAGCAGATAGGAAGAGAAAAACTGAGAACAGGAGAGGATAAGAGAATAGCAGGAGGAGGAGAAGAGTTGAAGACTGCTCACTGAAAGTCCCTGATTTTTCCTGCTTCTACACAAACACACACACACACACACACACACACACGCACGCACACATAGAGTACGCTAGTAAAGGTGTTCCTAGTAAAGGTAAAGCTGTTCCTCCTCCATTTCAGATGTGTCTCTCAGTGGGAAATGAGGCAATGTGAACGTGTTGGCGCATCCGGGGCCGATACGCTCTACTTGACAGGTCTGTTACCGCTCAGTCATGCACAATATCGGACGCAAACACGCATCACCACAAGGTTAATCGCACAACGACACAGGGGTTCCGTGGCTGATCACGCACTCAGATGTGCAAACATGGATACAGCACTAGCAAACACACTGCAATGATCCAAACAAACACACAAACACAAACAAATAAAGCCATTCATATAGAGTGGAGCCAAGCAACACATGCAGGCCATACGACAGCGAACCGATAAAGAATTCCTACCCCTTTCCGATATTAGAGTTTAGTCCTTTTCCAACACCTATGATTCCCTTTGTATATTTTCTTGGTTCAGTTTTTAAACATAAAAGTGCTCTTTTGTGAAAAGTAAATTATCTGTTGATGCAGCAAAGAGTTATTTAACAACCTCCACTCATGGGACCTGTTTGGCTCAGGTAGACCTGTGTTTCCTTACATCCCCCCTCCTGTCCCACACACACACACACACACACACACATACACACATGATGAGAGGGGCCCGTGGGCTTCCCTTGCCCAGACATCGACTGGTGATGTTGATGAATGGCTGGTCAGATCTCATTAGCATTGAGCTAAACAGCCCAGCCAGCAACCACAAACTTAAGAGATGGGGGCGATGGTTTTGGAAAAGGAGAGAGATCTTTACTGTATGTATATAATAGAGAGAGGGAGAGAGAGAGAGAGAGAGAGAGAGAGAGAGAGAGAGAGAGAGAGAGAGAGAGAGAGAGAGAGAGAGAGAGAGAGAGGAGAGAGGGAGTTTGTAGAATTTTATGAGATCTGAACTGCAAATGAGGCACCTGGGATAGGTTGGTGGGGGTGTGGAGTGGGGGGAGTGAAAGAGGTCTGCTTAGAAGGCCAGGCTATGAGCTACAAACACCCCACTCAGATAAGAAAATCCACTGAGAGGGGCTGCTTTTCTGTTTACTTCCTTCCCCAGCCTTTTCCTGACTGTTTCTCTTTCTCTTTCCATTTCTCTTCCCCCCATTCTTCAAAAGAAAAAACAGTAATTACCAGCAACAGCACAGGTAGGCTGGTGTTTATCTGGCTGTGAAGTGAAGTGTTTTTTTTTCTTTGATGGTGTGTAAATAAAGTTTACTTTATAGATCAAAGTCTCTGTCATTCTCTTCCTCTTTACTTTCTCTCTCTCTCTCTCTCTCTCTCTTCTCTCTTTCTCACTCACACCCACTCACATACCTGTGGACAGGGAATCACTGAAAACTATTCTGATAGGATCAACATTACTCTACAAGACTCCGTGGCGTGTTTGCCATGTTTATGCTCTCCATGTCGAGACGAGTTCCAACTTTGAACTTTTACATTTTTGGAAGGTTAATGAGCAAACAAGACACACTGTAAATTATTGATTATTCTTTCACTTTGAGAGCAAAATGACATCTGATGCCATTTGGCACCCATGCACATACGAGAACAAGGTTTGGGGGGGGGTTAGGATGATTCTAAAGTCCTGGGACTGAAAGGGGGCCCTCAAGAACATTTTAATATTGTAAATCAATGTTTGGGGGTTGCAAAATTCATTCTAGCAGCGCCTCTGAACAAAAGAAAACACACACAAACACACACACACACACACACACAACTTTATATTTATAAAACTCTTTGCTGTTCTCCCTTTTGCCCAACAATGATACCGCCTCCCCAACAGATTCCATTTCCAATTGACTTAAACCAGCACACTCTTATCCTCCATGCAGGTGCACACAGTCACTGCTGACGGCGCCATCGCATGCACAGCATTCAGACAAGAGGAGGCAGGGGTTGTTGGACCAATACTAGGCGATGATTGGGTTAGAGAGAGATAGATAGATAGATAGATAGATAGAGAGAGAGAGAGAGAGAGAGAGAGAGAGAGAGAGAGAGAGAGAGAAAGAGATGGAGGGGTGGGTCACGGAGGTCAGAGTTTACCAAGGTCAGAGGTCAGACTTACGGATGCAGCCGGTGAGCGAGGAGTCGGGCTTGAAGCCTGCACGGCAGATGCAGCGGTAGCTGCCCTGCGTGTTCATGCAGTCGCCATTGGAGCACAGACCCAGCACGTGCTGGCACTCGTCAATGTCTGGAAGACAATCAGCAGAGTTCAGTCAGAGAAGAAGCACATAGAACGTACACCCAATACAAACATTACACTGATCCTGTTCTAAACCCCCACCCCTCTAACTAACACACACACACACACACAAACACACACACACACACAGAATTCTCTATTGAAGGCCACTGGGCAATGTGGAGATTACATTCCCTTTGGGCACAGGTTACTCATCAAAGTCCAAGGCTACTGATGCCCCTCCACTTGAAACAAAAGCTGTTTTCCTTCTACAAGCTTCACCTCATCAGCCTTGGGGAAAGGATCTTAACAGCTGTGATTCGGTAAAGGTGTGTGTGTGTGTGTGTGTGTGTGTTTGTGTGTTTCTCTCCTCTGAGTTCAAAGTATTTGCAGTGCCCATATCCCAAGGTATTATATTCAGGGCTTCACCTCACAAACTATAAGCAGTTTTGAGTTTGTCTCTGCTTGGGCTACGGATATTAAAGATGAAACATAAAGTCAATATTGATGTCTGAGAGGAACCAGGGAGCATGCTATGCTAGATAGTCCTTTCTCCAAAAAATAAAAATAAAATAAAAATAAAAATGGTTTCTGTTTCATCTATCCTGTTTCACCTATCCTGCTCATTCTTGGTCAAGTGATGGGTCACCAGGGCAGTGCACCTTAATGGACTTGAGCGTGCTGTATTTTTCAGTCTGGACAAAGCAGACTATAACGTAAGATTCCTCTCAGCCCTGCTCTTTCTACCCTGGCCTCATGAAAACCTGAGCAGGCCTAATACGTTGAGCTACTGTGAGGGACAGGCGTATTGGAAATAGATAAAGGAATGGGGTGGGTGAGAAGAAAAGAGAGGGGAGAAGTGTTTCCAATACTGTAGGTAAGTCAAAATCACAGAGATAAAAGTCATGTGGGAAATTTGCCCTCAACACTCTAAAAAAGGTTTAATAAAACCTAATTCAGCAAAAGGTGACAGCATGGATATTCCTACATGTAAATGCCAATTAATGTTTTTTTTTTGTTTGTTTAACTAAATAGATACATACATAAATAAATACAGACTTTTAAGCACAACAAGGGAAAACAGAAGAGCGTCCGTGAGGATAAACACCTGCCGCCTGACACCACTGTACCCACCCACTGCGAACTGAGCACGCTCACAAGAAGCTGTCAATCAGGAGTTATATGACAGAGTAATTAGCCAGAAGGACAGGTATGCCTCAGGGCAGCGCCACAGAGGTATGAGGGGTGGGAAAGACTACCATCCTCAGAACACAGCCCTCACTGCCAGTGGGGGGGGGGGGGGGGGAGGAATGACAGACGGGCCAGAAAGAAAAAGAGAAAGAGAGTGAACTGGCCTCTTTTAAACTTTCAACAAGATGCACTATTGCACTTTCTGCCTGTATTTCATCTTTTCTTTCTGTCAGGGTGTGGTGCTTGCCTTCATTCTTCATATCCTCATATCCCCATCCATTACTTTTTTTCATCTTCATATTCTTCTTCTTCTTCTTCTTCTTCTTTTACTCATGCCACATTGGGCAAGCAGTAAACACAATGATGTACAGACACCCACATGTGTGCGTACACACACACACACCTGGCACCGAGGCCAGTCGGGTTGGAAATGAAACCCGAATCGCATGCCATAAAAAAGTGTGGCGGACTAATAAGTGGAGCAGGATGTGGTGGATTAGCCGGAGCTCCGGCTCCTCGGCAGGGGGAAGCCAAGTCTGGGCTCCCCAGGCTGGCAGGCCTCCGAGCAGGCAGCAGGCAGCACTCTGCTCCCTGTCAGTCTCTAGTTCTTTTTAACAGTGGTTTTGGCACGCGGGAGAAACGCGGCCCTTAAAGCCACCAGCACCGTTTAATGACACTAACAGAGCCGTGACGCCAGTGTAACACAACTGCTGAAGGTGTACACAACAGGAGGTGGTGACTGGACACTGGACTGGACTAAATCTCCAGTCATCATCAATCCCACAGATGACTTATACAGAGACCCAAAGCAGTACTGTACAGCATTAGCCACAGTTGCAGATCCAGTCACAGCATTTACCAAAGCCACAGTAACAGCTGCATTATAGGCAGTTCTTGTATTCTGCCTGTGCAATTCATTTTAGCATATGATGGTAGTCAAATACTACATCAACAAGCTTTTTGTGGATGCTAAAAAGGATGTTGGTGGCACTAACACCTGCAAACAGAATCTAAGAGTTCTTCCAGGGGTGTCCAGAAAGCATGTAATTACTGTGAGCCGTGTGACTATTTAAAGTCAGCCGATATCTTTCATCTTGAGTGAGTGCCTGCTAACACACTCTCCATCACTCTCCTTCCATTAGTCCCAGAATACACATCAATTACCAAGAGTCTCCTCGTGATTGTAGATCATCATTACCGAGGGTCCCACCATTAAAAAAAATCTGTAAATTGTTTTGATGTGATTTAAAACCAAGTCAGAACACTGTGTGTCTACATGAGTAGAATTATTATAGAATACATTTCCTATTTAGACACGCAGAGGGACAGTTTGGGTTCAAGGTGAAACAAAACATTGTGTTGCCATAGAAATTAATCAGGATTTTGTGTGCATGTATGTGCATGCAAATGTGTGTGTGTGTGTGTGTGTGTGTGTGTTTCCAACATGTGGTAGGTTTGGGGAACGTAATATTTCTAAGGATGTAGTTCTCAGTTACAGTTTAAGCCCTAAGACTCAGAGAATCCCTTCTCCCACAATAGCCGCACTATATATATCTCACTCCATTTACCCACATCATTGTTCTCCGACTCTCCCAGCACCTAACTCTACCCCAGTAGCCCTTAGGATATGTCTCTATCTCTGTCCCGGTCTCTGTCTCTGTCTCAGTGTCTCTACTTTCACTCTCCTGTCACAACATCTCCCCATCTCTGTTTTTCTCTTTAATGCATCTCCAAAAAAACATGGCTCTATCTCTTACCCCCCCCCCCCCCTCTCTCTCTGTAGCTATCTCTTTCTCTCTCTCAGCACATTTCATTCCCTTCTGTTTCACTCACACACTTTCATTATGTTTCTTTTGTCTTTTTCTTATGTTTAGTTGTCTTTCTATCTCTATTTCTGTGAATGAGTGGACTGTGAGCTGGGCAGTTACTGGGGAAGATTGGCTGTGATCTACAGGAACACAGAGACACACAAACAGGCATGCGCGCACACACACACACACACACACACACCCTGAGGGAGCACTGCTGGTTGTCAGGTCTGATGCATTGGGGCCATTGCTTGCTATCATACCCAAATTTAATAAAGATTAAAGGGATCTATCAAACACTGGCCCCACCCCCCCCCCTTCATTGGCTAGAAGTCCAGCTAAACTGGGATTAATCACCAAAAGGAAAGGTATGAGGAGAGAGTGAAAGGGGAGGGGTAAGAAAGAGACAGAGAGAGAGAGAGAGCGAAAGGGGGGGGGGGCTTCATCTCTTGATTGATGTGGAGTGACTGTATGGAGAATCAACAGAGGTGGCAAGCATGTAGCAAAGACAGTGAGAGATAAACGACAGAGAAAGTGTGTGAGTGTGTGTTGTGTGTGTGTGTGTGTGTGTATGTGCGGGGGTGGGGGATGGGGGGGTACTGGTGCTAAGGGTTTTGCTAAGCAGCACAGTTTTTACTGAGAGTGGAGGGATTGACCAGCAGAGGGAGCCCAGCACGGAACGGGAGTGGACAAACCAGAGAGGGATAGAGAGGGAGGAAGAGAGAGGGAAAGAAAAGAAAGAGAGAGAACAGAGAAGAAGAGAAAGACGGGTTCAAGCGGACAGAGAATAAAAATGCAAGATATTGGAGAGGGAGAGGAGGAGGGTGGTGGTGAGAGATCAACGGGAGAGTGCACATTGAAGGGAAACAGAAGGAGCTGTGGTTGGGTGTGTGAGTGTGTGTGTGTGTGTGTGTGTGTGTGAGAGAGAGAGAGAGAGAGAGAGAGAGAGAGAGGTGGGGTGGCGGATGGGAAAATGATTGTCTTGTCAGAGCGGTGGCGTATTCATCCCTCTCTGCTCTGGGAGCCTCCAGTCAGCTCTGGTTGTGACGAGAGGGGTGACAAATCACTCCTGTAGGCCTCATTTCTCCCTCCTTCCCTAAACCCCAGTGTCTCTGTCTCTCCATCTCTCTCTATTGTTCTCCCCCTCTCTTCTCTATCTCTTCACTCACCCCCTTATCCATTTTCCCTCCTTCTCTATGTCTCTCCATCTCTTTCTGTGCCTGTCTTCATCTCTCTTTTCCTCTGAGAACTGTCTCTCTGAGCTTTCTACTGCCAGATAAAAGTCACAGCACCAGATTATACCAGCATATATGTGCTACATGTATACGAGTGTGTGTAGAGACAGATGTATGTGTTTAAGTGCATACAGTATGTGTGCGGTGTGTGTGCAGTGCATGTGTGCGTTTGTGTGTGTGCGTGCGTGTGTTTGTGCGTGTGTGTGTGTGTCTGTGCGTGTGTCTGAAAATGCCAAATGCCATCACAGATGCGTCTAACACAGCCCAAGTTGGGACTCGTACCTTGGCAGGTGTTGTTGACTTTCTTGTATCCCTGGGGGCACTCAGTGAGGTATCTTGTATCTGTCAGAGGAATGGCTGTAAACGACAAATCAACAAAATTACAGGATGGAAAGTATAAACTAGCACACAGAGGTTACTTTTGAGGTTAAACAACATGCAGGCACTGTATACACATACAGTAAGTACATACAAGTCAAGATTGAAAGTGGCAGCCCCCCCTTTCTCTACAAATAAGACAGAATATACAGTACTACTGTGTAATCTTGTACTGCTGCAGTGCAGTATATGTGTGAATAGAATGACACTTTAGGTCAGTTTTATACTTGTGTTGTGTTTCACTCAGTGGGTGGGATGCTGATCATACAGTTTGTTGTTCGTTGTTTTTTCAACATCTACTGACTGATGACTGTTGCAATACTGGGTGAAAAAAACTGGCTGTATTCACACATCATACTGCAATGCAGAGACAGACTTACTGATACACACAGACACACACACACACACACACACACACACATTCAAACTAAAGGAGTTACTAAAGCAGGGGTCTGACAGTTCCTCCGAACAAGTTTAAGTGGTATTGGCAGATTCTTGTTTAAAGGAGTGTGTGTCATCATTCTTTTAGAATGGAAGGTTATGCAGTGTAGTGTGTAGCTGGGGATCCTGAATTGCTCCCTCTATTTGGGCATATACCTGTTTATTGATTTCACCAGAGCAAGGCGTAGCAGAGCATCAGCTCACACGTACATTCATACACTAGACCTATTTTCCAGGACTGACACATGCACACACGTGCACACATGCACACACACACACACACACACACACACAAGCATGCATGCACACACGCAAGCACACACAAACCCACCCGCAACAGTTTATACACACACATACACACTCTCTCTCACACAAACTAACGTATACACACATACTGTACACACCACACACACACACACACACACATTAAATGCATGCAAGTACCCACGCACAAATCAACATGTTACTGTTCGTAAAACCACACACACACACACACACACACACACACACACACACACACACTTTCTCTCTCCCTTTCACACATACAGTACATATACACACACATACAGTACACACACACACACAAACACACACACACACACACACACACACACACAGATGTGTATCCAGATGTCACCCATCTACAGTATTTCATTTCAGAGTGATACTGCTAAATGCTCCGTGTGTAAACTAAAGTAGCGGAGCAGATGTCTGTTAATGAAGATTCTGGTTGGCTCCCAACAAGCAGAGAAGACAATGAGGCAGTGAGGTGACAGAGAAAGAAAGCACAAAAGACAGATAGACTATAAAGACAAAATGTGGAGAGTGGAAAGAGGAAATAGCACAGAGGAGATGGACAAAAAGACAGTAAGTTGCAATGAATGATATGGAATGCCAGTTAGAGTGCAAAATACGTTTCCAGAAAAAAAAAACATAGGTTAAAAACAAAAGTTAAAGGGAAACTGCAGGATGAGAACATTGGCAGAGCTTATTTAACCAGCAGTGAAAGACATAAATAACTAAAGACTCCTATAGGGAGGCAGAAAGACTAAATAAAGTTGGAGGGATCTACAGTAGAGAGTCTTGCAGAACTCAGTAGTCTAGACTTGGCCCAGCCACCTAAAAGCCCACACCAGCCCAGTCATGCATACTGCAGGGAGGCCACAGAGGCATGGAGAGCACTCTAGCCAACACCGTCCCACCCCCATCACACACACACACACACACACATGCATACACACACACACACACACACACACACACACCATCCCACCCCAAAGTCCATCTCTGCTCCTGTAGCAGAGTGGCACTCAAATACCTAAAAGCAGATTGTACCAGTGTAGCTTACTGTAGCTTCAAGCTAGGCGGGAGAGGGAAAGTGTGTGTGTGTGTGTGTGTGTGTGTGTGTGTGTGTAGATACGTTTGAGAGAGAGGTGAGAGGGAGAGTAAACAAAGCCATATTTGTTTGTGAGTAAGCCAATTTATTTACCAGCTGCGACTGTCTCCACGACAACAATGAGGTGTTTTCAACATGCTGGCATTTCAGCGACTCACAAGTGCCAGTCTCAGGCCCAGCCACTCCCCACAAACACACTGAGCCTTTGTGGAACCACAGGCTCAGAACGTGGGGCTGAAAATGTTTTTGTGTGTGTATGTTCGGGAGAGAGAGAAAGTGTGTATGTGTGTGCTGATGTGCTGAGGGGACATTTTTTTATCAGGATGTGTGTGTGTAGGAGTGGAAGAGACCAATACAGGAATTGTGTATCTATGTATATGTGATTGTGTGTGTATGTGTGTGTGTGTGTGTGTGTGTGTACAATATATTGATAATATTCACTTATTTACTGTTATTCTTTTTAAAAATTATATGAAAGATCTTTCTTTTTCTGGGTTACATGTACATTCACTGGAATGTTCGACTGGTAAGTTCTGAAAACAGTAAAGGCGGGCACCACTTGAACACTGTAAATGAACCCTTCTGGACCTTGTTAAAAAAATTCCTTCTTTAACGTGGTCACTCTTCGTTGTGTAAAGGAATTTCATTATGAGCGGCAGAGTCCTCTCCTTCACTTTCCCAGAAAAATCCACACGTTGTTTCGGCATGAGACGGCAAACCTCACGCTTTGTGTGGTCACCGCAGCGCATTGCTGAAATACAGCCAGCCAGCCCCCCCCCCCCCCCTTTGATGGACGAATGGGGTGGGGATAGGGTGGGGGTACATTTCAGCGTACATTTGGGGTCCCATGTTTTTCATGTGGTTGCATGTTTCATGTGTGCTTAGGAAGGGCAGGGGGTACACGCATTGTGCAAGAGTAGAGAAGGGACTGGTCAACTTTGGTACACTTTGGAATTGTTACCCCACTGGATCAACATGTGGGTGTCAGTGAGGCTTCGCACACAGCCAATTCCATATATCCTGAGGTTTAGAATTGGATAGGGTGTGTGTGTGTGTGTGTGTGTGTGTGTGGGTGTGCCTGTGTGTGCATGCGTGTGGGTGTGCCTGTGTGTGCATGCGTGTGGGTGTGTGTGTGTGTGTGTGTATGTGTGTTGTCCAAGTGTGTGCGGGTGCAGGCTCAGTCAACCGTTCCACGGCTTAACCAGCGGGGCTTTCTTGAGCTGAGCGTCTGTCGGGCTGCTGTCTAAAATGGCCGCTGGGTTGTGAGGCCGGTGCTGTGGCCATCCTGAGCTCCGCCGGGTAACAGTCAGTATAAATAGCCCAGGAAGAGAAAGACTCGCCATGGGGAACTGACAGGGAGACAGGGAGGCAGGGAGCGCGACCAGGCGTGGAGACGCTCAGGGATTCACTGCTTTTTTTTGCACGCTGTTAACAGATCCGCTCTGAAAATACACGGGAGCACAAATGTACACACTCACATTTGAACACACACACACACACACATACAGTATAGTTACACACATACACAGAGAGAATAACAGCTCTTCTCTCCAGTGATACACAAATACGCGCACACATACTCACACACAGACTCACTCAGATCAACAAAACTCAAGCTGACACTGCATGTCACAAGTGCACAATCAGACCAGCAAACATAAACCCACACAACAACACACACACACACACACAGATGAGTGTGAGGCCGTGAGTTCGTCTGGATAAACCCAGTGCCCGTCTACCCAATCACCATTACTATCCATTTACTGTGTTTCATCCACTTATGTTCACAAACAGGCAGCCACTGTGCCCAAGCAAATCAGCCAGAGCGCCTGAGAGACTGAGAGACTGCAAGGTCACCAAGGTCACCCCCATGACACTCCGATACAGTCTTTGACGAAAACATAGTGGCATTTAAGAGCACGACAAGGGAAGGAAAAAAAACGAAAAACGACACTCCTCAGAGGGCCAAAACCACATGGCTGGTGCATTAGTCTAAGCGAGGGGTTTTTAAGACGTTGTAAAATCCCACCGCTAGTCTTTTGGAGAATTTCGTCCGATTAGGAAAATATGCTGTCCTGACGGCGATGGATTTGCGCTGGGGTTGGCTGTGTGTGTGTCTGTGTGTGTCTGTATGTCTGTTGAAGTTGAAACTAAGAGAATGTGGGACTGGTGTGTGTGTGTGTGTGTGTGTGTGTGTGTCTGTTGAAGTTGAACCTTACAGAATGCGGGCCTGGTAATTACACAGCACTGAGCTCATGATAATAAATAACAGCGGAAGGTACTGAACACATTCTTCCCACTGAGTGTCGAACAGCGGTGCCAATCACGGCTGCCATGGTGCAAACAAGTCTCGGATTTCCCCGACTCCAACGACTCCAAAAAATAAAACAGAGGTAGAGAAAGCAAGAGAGAGAGACAAAAGACAAAGAGGGAGAGAGGGAATAGAAGAGAGTGAGACAGAGACAGAGAGAGAGAGAGAGAGAGAGAGAGAGAGAGAGAGAAGGAGGAAGAATTGACAACATGTGTCGGGCTATGCATGAATCAGGCGTATCATTCCCATATATGGGTGAGGAACATGGAGAGACGACGTAACGGATTCCTGGGAAAAAATGTGGGGGAACCTGATGTCATGAGCAGTCAAATAGACAGACATTCTTGGGGAGCGTTCCGCTTCATTCCGTGCTGTTCCGCTCCGCTCTGTTCTGTTCCGAGGGGGTCCATGGGGGCCCGTGACTCAGCCGGATGGCACTGCAAGGAGCTGGGGGAACGGCTCAGCGGAACCAAGTCTTTTTCTGGAGGGAAACGCAGGGAGCCTGCTTGCCATGTGTGAGTCAGCATAATTAAGTGTGTGTGTGTGTCTGTGTATGTAATCAGATACTTTTAGAGTTTCTTCATCTGCTCCCCCCACCCACTCATAATCATTCACTCTTACACTCTCTCACACACATACTCTGTCTTTACCACACACACACACACACACACACACACACACACACAGCCCCTCTCTACTACACAACTCACTCACAAACACACATAAACAATCTTACACTCTGAACCCAGTGACTTTTCCTATCCGGCTATAATGCTATTTTCTCCGGCAGTCTGTCTTAAGGCGTGTACACAGATGTCACGCACCAGTCACTCATAGACAAATCAGCTAAACATTCACTATAAACCTCTATTACAGAGATGCATTAGGCACATAGGGCACACACACACACACACTCACACACACACACACACACACACACACACCAACAAACCTACATAACCAATCAGTCTTGAACACTTCACACCAGCCGAAAAAAACTCAAGGTTGCTGAAGGGGCAGTGCAACACACTGAATCCACAAAGTGAAAATTGTGGTGGCATGTTCTTGGACTGAGTGAGTGTTAAAGTGTGTATATGTACTTGTGTATGTGCATTAGGTGTGTGTGTCTGTGTGTGTGTGTGTGTGTGTGTGTGTGTGTGTGTGTGTGTGTG
>JAGFZM010000752.1:20156-36880 GCA_017657215.1 Limnothrissa miodon | reverse complement strand
CACACAGTGCTACCAGAAGGGATTAAAGCTTCACAAAGGTAAGAGAATGCATTAGAATAGAAAATACTATCTAGTATCTAAGACAATATATCTTGTGATTTCTTTACCAGTTTACTAATCCACATGGGAGAATACTGACGAGCCTTCAAGGTTTTATGCAGAACGTTTTGAAAAATTTCAGTTCTTAGAGATCATGTGACACTATTCAGCACACGGGCAGGGCAAAACAAGCTTGAACCCGTTGAACTTTCCAGAAGGCGTTTGTGATTGCCATATTACACCTGAGTCAAAGCTTTCCTCTCTCAATCGTGTGCCAGCGTGTTTATGGAGGATTTGTGGCACTGACTCTAAATGACAGCCCTAATAGATCTGCTCCTTCTGTACCCTGTCATTATGGCAACAGTGCCAGCCTCCCCAGAGACTACAGATCCCACACTGCTCTGCATCCAGAGCCTACAGATCCCACGCTGCCCTGCTCCCTGATGCAACTGCAGCTTACTGGCAGCATTTGAAGTCCCTCCTCCTAACCAACCAAAACTCCATGCAAGAGTTGTGACACATGATGAGGATGCAGGTAACAAACAAGACTTCAGCATTTCAGTGAATTTTCTAAAACTTCAAGCACACAGAAAAGATTTGGGCCTTAACTCTAAACTCCAAATCAATCTAGCTTTACGCCAGGCTGGGAAAATCCTGTCCCATCCTATCCTATCCTATCCTATCCTATCCTAAGCCTTTCACTTTGAGAGTTTCATGTGACAAGCCAGCAAATGATGTATGTATGTATTTGTTTGTGTATTTTGAAACGAGAATCTTGGTGATTGATGGAGCATGTTGTTGTAATTGCCCGTTCAGTCTTCCTTGACAAAAGGTCATGTCTCCCCAGACTCCTCCCAGAACTTTCCCAGGCTCCCTCTTCATTACCTTGTCAGAGACCTCACCCAAAGCCACAAGGCCTTAACACCCACAACCCCACGCCACCAACACTGCCGTTTCAGGAATAACACCCATGATGACAGCGCTGATGGCTGTGATTATGGTGATGACACCCAAGCCAAACAAAATGGCTGCCCCCCCTCCCCCATCCCAACAGCCACTTCTTTCTCTTTGTATCTCTCTCTCTCTCTTTCTCTCTCTCTCTCTCTCTCTCTCTCTCTCTCTCTCTCTCTCTCTCTCTCTCACACACACACACAGAACTATGTGTGAACACATAACACCCCAACGCCACCACAGGGTAGACCACACTCGCCCACTGTGGTTGCCCAGACAAGCTCATTGCGGCTGAGAGAATAAGACACTACGGCTGAGGGTGGTGAGTGAAGGAAAGAAAGAAGAAAGAAAAGGGTGGAAGGTTGGAGGTATCTGTGCGGCCTTTCACCGGGAGATGCCACAAGGAATCTAAGAGAACCTGAGATCCAACACACAGCACCCTGAGAAAAAGAAGTGATTATTACTTCATCCCATATCAATCATGAAAATGTAATAAGTTCACGTCAGCACAGTGATTTGTTAGGTGAACGTGGCTGCCAGGGCACCAGTCGGGCACAAATTGAGGCCAGGACTTTTGACGTTGGGAGTCTGCCACAGGTGTGTGTATGTGTGCATGAATAGTGATGATAGCGCGGGGGCAGTGCGTCATAGGCCCTGACACACCCACCCACCCACACACACACACACATAAACCTAGCGCATAGACACACACACACACACACACACATACACACACAGGCAGCACCAAGTGCAGCTCAGCCAGCCACAGATGCAGCAACGCCGTGCACTTTATGTGCTCCAGATGTGCTTCTGACTCTCATAAAGAGATGTAATAGCAGGACTGCATCGCCGAACCACCACACACACACACACACACACGCACACACACACACACACACACACACACACATAAACACACTCACACACACACGTACACCAGACACAATCACACATGTGTATCTAGGGCACAGACAGACTAGCAAATTCACACACCTACACACAAACATACACACACACACACATGCAAATATACACACTGTCGACAGAAGAGAACACTGTGAGTGTACTGTTTAACTCTACACCTTCATGAGCTACCTGTGGGTCAGCAAAATCACAAAAAGCTTCAGGGAAGCTTATGCCATTTTAGGCCTGATCTGCTGATCTCTGAGGGGAAAGATGGTGAGACAGACAAAGAGATAAAGAGAGAGAGAGAAAGAGATAGAGGAGGAAAACAGAGAGAGGGAGAGGGGGGAGTGAGAAATTCTTATATTTTGTGGTTTTTCATTTTCAACTTCGGCAAACGATGTCAAGAGTGTTTATAGTAAATTTGGGCTCTAGCTGTTTCTGAAGGACACCTCTACCAGTGCTATCACTTACACACACTCTCTCTCCCTCTCCCCAAAGGACTCTATACTACTGACTACTGTGCACAGTTGCCAGCTAAAGAGATGAAGAAGAAAGATAGAGCCAGCTGGTTGGAAGAGAGTTAGAGGTGTGTCTTTATGTGTGTGTGTGTGTGTGTGTGTGTGTGTGTGTGTGTAGGGGAGTAGGCGAGTAAGGGGGGCTGAGAAAATGTGTGTGTGTGGGGGGGGGGCTCCTCTCCTTCAGACAGAGAAAAAGACTGAGGGGAAAAAATGACAGCGGGACACCTCAGAACTAATGAAATTTGACAAAGAGGAAATGACTGCTACCAGAGGAGCCGTCCACGGCTGCCGCCATGCAATCTGAAGCTCCTTATAAGGGCCGGCGGACCATGCCGCATCAGCCGCACCGCCATGTAACTCATAAGCTCGCCCGTCCGACACACTTCTTTTCTCAGGACACGTGGCTGCAATCCCCTCTCCTCTCTCCCTCTCTTTTTATTACAGGACGGCTTAACCCGTCCGGCGGCGTCCTTTTACTGCCTCCATGTGCTCTTGACTCTCAGAAATACTGTCTAGAGTTGACCTTCCTGAGGCCTCTGTTGCATGAGTGTGTATGCCTTTGGAGATGATGAAGGGATGGAGAGATGGAGGGATGGATAGGTGAAGGGAGTTAAGGAAGGAAAGAGGAGGATAGAGAGAGAGGGAGAAAAGGAGAGAGAGAGAGAGAGAGAGAGGGCCCATAAAAGCCGTTTCGAGGGTGTCAGTCAAGAGCTCCTTTTCTTTCCAGCGCATGCAGTCACACAGAGCTTTACTCCCCACTGTGCCCCATTCTCCTCCCCCAGGCCCCAAACCCAGAAAATCTGAGCCCTTATAATAAACCTGCCTACTACCTACCTCACACACACACACGCACACACACACACACACACCTCCCCCACCTCCCACATGCTTCTAATTACCAGACTGACTGGGCAGCCACCTGACGGAACCCCGCAGCCAAGAAAAAGCCAAAAAGCACCATTAGCATGTAATTCTCATTAATCAAGTTTCACACAGGCTCTCCAGACAAGTCACACACACACACACACACACACACACACACACACACACACACAGACTCTTACACACACTCACTCACACACACAGACACTTCCACAGTCACACAAATTCAAGGGCACACATTCAGACATGCACATAACCATATTCACACATGGACAGGTGCACACACACACACACACGTACATACACGTACATGCACACACAGACTCACTCTCTCACACACAGAGACACTTTCACAATTACACAAATTCATAC
This sequence comes from Limnothrissa miodon, assembly GCA_017657215.1. NCBI lineage: Eukaryota > Metazoa > Chordata > Actinopteri > Clupeiformes > Clupeidae > Limnothrissa > Limnothrissa miodon. Next base: position 33,212 of record JAGFZM010000752.1, on the reverse strand, counting down.
GCACAGGCCCAGGTGCACACACACACACACACACACACATAGATACAGATGTGTGTGCACAAGTAGAAAAAGAAGCAAATGAAGACATTGGAATGGAGCAGACAGGAAAGGAGGAATCCCACCACCAGTCCCTAAATAACATGGGCAGGTTAGCAAGAGGAGAACGCAGGGGAGGACGGAGCCTCCAGGGGCTTCCAGCACAGGCAGCCCAGCTGAGAGCACTCAGAGGCCCTTGAGTCTGAGCCTGAGTCTCCCCTCAATCCTCCACCTGCCTCGCATTTAGAGCTGGATGAACACAGAGAGCACAGTACACAGGCAGGGAGAACAAAACACTCCTTTCTGCGCACTTGGCTAAACTATTATGCCGTGGAATAATACACCGAGCGAACAGGCACACTAGCACAAACATATTCGCACGCACACACACACAAACACACACACACACACACACACATTCAAACAAACACGCATGCACACATAGACACAGACACATTCCTAATCACTTTTTCAGCACTACTTCTTCACCATTCAAACCACCCTTCAAATCACCCCCCTCCCCGCCCCCACACACACACACAAACACACATTCACATACACACTCTCATACACACAAATAACATGCACAAAAACACATCCATAAAACTAAGTAAATGTAGCATCCATTTATAAAAATCCCTTTACCACAAACCAACACTGAGACCCAGGAAAAGTGGAGGAAAAAAGCCTTAAACAAAGATAGAAAGCAAGGCTCTTGGCTGACTCCCCGCCAGGGATCATGGCACTGTCTGGAGCCGGCCGCGCTCAGGAGGGAGCTGGCAGCCGCCACAGCCCTTAATGAGGTGCCCTGGCCTGGGTCGGGCCGGCGCTCCCTGGGCCGAGGTGTTTTTGGACCGACAATGTAAACACCTGGAGACGGAGGGAAGGAGAGGGGCAAGGAGCGGGACGGGTGGGGTGGGGGGGGGGGGGGGGGGGGGGAGCGGCATTACCTGCCAACCCACACCCCACCCAACCCCACCCAGCTACAGCCGAAACAAGCCTCTGATATACAAGCAGTCATGGAACGAACCCCAGGGGCATGGTTGGTAGAAAAAGGGAGGAAAAAAGTTGGCAGTGAGAGGCAGACTGTGTTGTAATAGCTCTGTAATTGATACAGTGTTTTTACCCTGGAGAGGGTGAGGGCAACGGCGGCCATCTTCCTATGCTGTCCCGCAGGTATGGCGAAAGTTGACGGCTGGTTATGTATGTTGTGGGATAAGATGATTAGGGTTAGCTTGTCTAGAGGTTAGGGGTTAGGGGTTGGCAATAGAGCTAAGAGAGATACCAGAGCAAGGGAGTGAGAAGAGGTGGAGGAGAAACAGATCAGAGCCAGTCTGAGCTACAGATTACTATAAATCAAAGCCACTTGGGTGTACTGTAGTACACTGTGTAGCAAAGAGAAGAGCAAACACTGCTGACAGGTCTCTCTCGCCATCTCTCTCTTCTTTCTCTTCTATACACAAATGCCTTTTTTTCTTGTCTCTCCTCAGTTACACATGAATTCATCCTCTTTATCTTCTTCATTACCTTCTTCTTCTCTCTGTCTGTCTTATTGTCTCACACAGACACACACACACACACACACACACACCACTAAAGAGGAGGATGAGGATGGAAGAAAATGAGGAGAAAGAGGGCGAGAGAGATGTCTGGGAGCGCGACAGGGGCAGGAGAGCGAGAGCTTGAGAGAGTGAAGAGAGAGAGAGACGGAGAGTGAAGAGAGAGAGAGAGAGACAGAGAGAGTGAAGGGAGAGTGAGACAGAGCGGGAGGCCGCAACCACCGGCACTCTAGCCACCAGGCGCTGACTCAGCGCAAACGGCAACCCCATAAGGAATCCACTCGCAGCGGAGCGCCGACCGAGGCATGCAAATCGGGTGGATGCAAAAATCATCTCGCAAAAAAGAGAGAAAAAGAAGGAGGTACACAAACATGGAGCTTGGAGGTTTTGGAGGGTGGAATGGGGTGGGGGTGATGTGGGGTGTGGTGAGAGGTGGTTGAGTTGAGTGGTTAGTGGCTTATTTCCATTCCCACCACTGTACACCTATTTGGGCTGCTTCACTGCCATACCATCTGAGATTATTCTGGGTAATGATTCTAACTTCGCTGGCTATGTGTGTGTGTCTGTGTGTGTATGTGTGTTTTCTTGTAGAACTGTCCTAATACAACCTTCATCATTAACCAGGCCTTTTTCTGCTACTCAGGAAAAATTCCACGTGCCGCTTCCGAGGGGGCGGATGATGAGGCATGGTGTATGGAAGTAACACTTCAGCCTCCTTTAAGTGAGTCACAGATTACAAATAACTGTAGCCTTTTATAGTGTGAGTAATGATACTAATTGTGCAACAGCCCCGGAGCAAGTATGAACCAATCTCTCCCCCATTATCACTAAGCACATGTGCCTGAGACCTTCTTCTCTCCTCTTCTGTGTTATTGCTTTCTTTCCTGGGAGAGGAGAGGAAAAAAAAACTTCTGTGTCATCGCTAAAGAATGATAAACAACCTTGGAATTTATTTGGACTCTGTTTTGCTGTCTGTTTGGAGACGGACCGGGCCAGAGCATAAATAAGAAACATTTCCAGTGCAGAGAAAATAAAATAAAACAAAATAAAAAAAACAACAACACATACAGACACACACAAACGAAAAAAAAAACAACTGCTCTCCCCTGGCGATCCCCTGGCCGTTTCCAGACAGCCTGTGAGGCGAGAGCAGACTGCAGACAGACTACATGCCTCGACAGGTACATTTCACTGACTGCCTGCCAAACACCAGCATGGTTCACCGTGTTTTTAAGGGGCAGTAACTTCAGTGAGCCAAGTCCACCCCCCCTCCCACCCACCCCCCACTACTGCCCACTGAGCCCCCCTGCCCCCCCACCACCTACACTCTCAACAGGACCCTCATGACCTCCACCCCCTCACACACACACACACCTCAGTGGCTGACTCATGGTACTAATGCTGAAAACACGTCTACTACAATGACCTGGATAACATTGACATTAACATTGTTCACAGACTTATTGCCTATAACTGAACACTTTGACAAATGCTAAAAACACACATACACACACACACACACACACACACACACACACGGTTCTCTCTGTCTGAATCACCCACTGGCACACAATCATAAGTGCACATGCATGTTGGACAATTGTGGGACTGTAAGACACATAATCAGTTAAGACACTCTTGAAAAACCAAACATTTACTCAACACTAAACACCAGGGTCCAGGTCTCACATAACGTATACCAGACTTTCCACATAACTATTGATTATTAATGACTACATGTTAGCCAGCATGATGATTTTTACACTTCACATACTGCTATGACCTCTAGACAGGCTCTAGAGCAAGCAAGCTGCTGATCCAGGCGCAGTGTGAAGTCTGAGCCTGGCTGTCAGTACTGTACCTAGCCAACAAATCCCTTCTCAAAGTATCGTTTGCTCTGGGCTCTCTTTTTTCCCCACTAATGTCTGTGTTGAGATCTGTTGGATGGTGCGGTGTTCTCCTTATAAGGGCTGGGACAGGTTAAGACATAGCAAACAGACCAAAGTGCTGGATCCTTGCACACGTTTTTCTCCGGGGAGTGCGCGAACGTCATCGGACCGTGTCTCGCCCGTTTGCCAAGTCTCCAAGCTATTCTGTCCCGTTTTGATAGATTCGGCTCAACCCCAAATGACCTGAGTGCTTCTAGAAAGCCGAGTAAGTAGACACAGCACATCATCCAAAAAATAAACACAGATAAATCCATTTGTTACATAAGTGAATGTGATCAGACATCACTGCTCCTTGAGAGAAGACATTTTCTACGCATACTCAGGTTCAATCAAACGCCCAGTCTGACATTCAAAGGTCATTTGTTTATGGGCTTGTCATGTAAAAACAAATGCCAAGCAACAAATGATATGCGTTTTGTGCTTTTCTACCTTGAGAATCCTCACTAAATTCTCCATTTCTAAACTATGTGCTGAATTAGAACAAGAACAAAAGGAATTCCTAAATGGAACCATACAATCCACAAGAATAAATCTATGATAACAGATTCAGACAACAGTTTGGGTCAGATCATGTCCTATATTGGTATCCAGGACCATGTATGAACACCAACACAAACAACATCCTAGACAATCACACTTGAACAAAGAGGCTGTTCCCCCATGATGCACAGGGACAGAGATGAGATAAGGAAGGGCAACACACAGTATCACAGCCAGAAGACAGAGATACTCAACAGGAAACTCAATCAACCCCACATTTCTCCCTTCTCCAAACTACATGTGGTACGGTACGGTACATGTGGTATAGGTGTGGTAGGTGTGTGTGTAGGTATGTGTAGGTGTGTCACTTACCCACTCTGAAGTTGGGCGCAGTGAGGGTGTCGGTGGCGTAGCCGTTCTCGCTGATGATGGTGGTGGTGTTCCCCTTCTCACAGTTGTTCTGGCAGCGGCCGCCCATGCAGGTCACCTTGCAGATGGTGGGGGTGAAGACCACCTTGATCCGGCCCGTCTGGTTGCCCCCCGGGGGCACTGGTGCCAGGCACAGGACATCCAGAATCAGGGAGGGAAGCAGAGAGAGGGAGAGGAAGAGGAGTTTGGTCACCCTGGATGAATCCATTGAAGAGAACTCAGAAACACAACCAAACTTTCTTTCTTTTTCTTTTTTTTTTAATTGTTTTCTTTCCTCTGGTAGCGACTAGCAAGACTGAGATGTTTCGCTTCGAATGAGGAGAAAAAGAGTTCAGGAACAGAGCAGCGAGACGAAAAAAAGGAACTATGTGTGTTTTTTTCGCCTCTCTTGCCTCTCTCTGCCTCTCTTACACGTGCGCTCCTATTTTGACTCTCCTTCTTACTCCTTCTATCTTTTCTTTTTCCTTCTCTGTCTCTCCCTCTCACTCTCTTCCTCTCTTCCCTTAAATCTGGTGGCGTCTCTGAAACACGAGGAAGGAAAAAAAAGCTAAAAAACTGCCGAGTGAGTGAGTGAGTGAGTGGGTGAGTAAGAGAGAGAGTATGAGAGAGAGAGAGAGTGTATGAGTGAGAGGGAGTGTGTGAGAGAGAGACTGTGTGCAGGAGAGAGAGTTTGAGAGAGTGTAAGGAAGAGAAAGAGAGAAGAGAGAGAGAGAGGGAGGGAGGGAGAGAGAAAGAGAGAGAGAGCTCAGTAAACAAAACTCTGGGACCCACTCCAATCCCTCATGCAGAAGTCAGACTGTGAGAGTTAGGCTCTGGCAGATCACAATGCCATGCTTTATTAGCACCCGCACAAAGACTAGGGCAAGGCTGCCCGTCTGGCCCAGCTAATCCCCTCTTCCTCACTCTTCATCCCCCTCTCACTCTCTCCCTCCTCTGTGACCTCCTGCTTGTTTCTGTACCCCCACTCTCTCACTCTACACCTTTTTTCGTGTTCCTCTTTTTTGTCACCTTCGGTCCATCTATCTTTCACTATCAGTGTTTTGTTTGCCATGATCTTTTCTTTCTCTTTCTCTTAGCTCTATTTGTTACAGCTAGAGTACATCTAGATGTCCAAGGTAGTAGATTTAATGGTAGTTTTGCTCAGCCGGTACAGCTAGAAATGAGCCATAGGGCCTTTGTAGCTCTTCTCTGTGGTTTGGTCGGACAAATCCCATTGCTCTCTCCTCATTGAGAGCTACCTAGGCATCCCCAAGAACTAACTTATCAGCTTATCTCAGTCTGTATCCACACACAAACACACACACAATATGTTTACACACACACACACACACACAGGTTATGACATCCATTATTAGAGAAAAAATGTTGTCCACTAAATGACGAATGATAACATGAGTTTGGACACGAGGTGAAAGGTAAATGTTGTCACTACTGAAACCAAAACCAAACTACATCTAAAAGGCTGAATACATATCTAACTCTTTAAACATCCTTCCACACCTGTGACTCACGCAAAGACAACTGCAAATAATTTCACACACACATACACACACAAACACACACTCGGGAAGACACGCAGACCAAAACATGCAGATAAACAGAGAGAGAGAGTGATCACAGCCACTCTCCTCAAACATCTGTCTCGGGTCCACCACATCCCATCCCTGTCTGCCTTCCAACTGCTTGCTCAACCCCAGGCACCCCGCCCCAACCCCACTCACTGACGTGTCTGTCATTTCCCCTCAGAGCCTTCCCTCTATATCATTTGTTACCCTCCCCCTGACACAAACACACACACACACACACAAACTCTCTCTCCCTCTCTTTCTCTTTCTCTATGTCTCTCCCACACACACTCTCTCTCTCTCTCTCTCTGTGTGTGGGATTCAAGTGTCCATTAAGAAGTCTAGCGTGGCTGTGCTGGGTCTCGTGCGTGTGTGTCTGACGCATGCCACTGGGACGGTCTACACATGGCAGCCAGCACAGATACAACCACAGACAGGACGGTTACACCACCTCACACTAACAACCGCCCTGGCTTGGTAAAGCTTACACACTTACATGTGGATGTGATCTCTTCATAACAGACCTCACATTTATATTTAAAATCTTATGACTGATACTTAGACGTCTACGTAGGTGTAGCCCTTTTTTACTTTTGTATATTGTAAATGAAGAGTATTAAAAAGGCAACTGATGTCTGGAACGCTAGTTCACATTGCCTACCGAACTTTAGTAGTCTCTGGATGCACTAATATTGCACATACAGATTGTTATACTCAGTTTGGTCAGTCAGTTTTGTATAAGTTGCTTTCTGCGACAAATACATACAGTACAGTGCCTTATGCGTTCACAAGATTTGCAGTCACAGTGCCATAAATATGGAGATATGGTGTGAAGAAGGAACGCAATGCTCTCATGTTTTATTATAAACTGGATAGGCTGGCAACAGGAAAAAACAAATATACATCATCATATAATATTATATTCTTCCTCAAACTGAAACTCAAACACACCTGATCCATAAAAACCCATAAAATGATAATCCCAAAAATCCTTATCTTCACTTTGCTCCTGTGACTGACTATACTGTGATTTATTAATCACTGCCATCTATCTCTCTCTCTCTCTCTCTCTCTCTCTCTCTCTCTCTCTCTCTCTCTCTCTCTCTCCAGAGCTTGATAGCACCCTCTCCCCAACTGTTGTCTTCTCGGGTCTGCGATGTACTTGGCACTGGTGAATGGCAATTAGTGAAAAATGAGGATAGGCAGCTGGGAAAACAATGTATTGTAACAAACAGGACTGACATACATAAACAAACAAAACTGTTTGTTTTAAGATATCTATGGCACAATTCTCCCTGTCTGAAGAGCTTTGTTAAGAGCTGAATTATGCAATATGTTCTTCTCTCTCCATTTCAAACTGTTCTTTAAAGTCCCACAAAGGAAGAATTAATATTTACACCACGTGGCCTCAATTGATGTCCTTTGACATTATGATTTAGCACTAAGGCAGCAACTTATGCTTCTAAAACTCACAAGAAGGGTCACATTCCTACCCAAAACAATACACTGTTACATAACAATTATAAAGTTACATAACACAACACTTCCAGACTTCTGGACTTCTGGACAATGTTCTTCCAGACATTGCCATTGACAATGTCAGAGATACCATACCATTCTCCATAGCATAAATCCGTCCATTAGATAAAACTACACTTTGTGTTACTAGCTCCTGTGTTAATCTTTCTGATAAGGACTCACAATACGACTGCAGTAGAGCTTTGAGTGGCCCAGGTCTGGCAAAGAGCCGAGCTCATTCCCGTCCCACTCAGCTCCAAGTGTGTGATGTCTCTCTCTCTCTCTCTCTCTCTCTCTCTCTCTCTGAGTAATTCAGATTACACTAAACATCCACACATCCCCATAAGCCTCCCGTTCATGATGATGCAGCATCTTTTCTTTGAAGTCAAAAGGTGACGAGGTAAGGGGCTTTAGAAGACCTGTAACTTCAGAGTGTTCAATCACAATCAATTACAGCATCATTGCAAAAACAGATAGTCTAACATCTGCACTGAACACTCAGCTTCCCCAAGCAATTATACCACCCTCTCATCTTCCATCAACTCTCTCTCTCCCTCCCTCCCTGTCATTCTCTCTCTCCTCCCTCCATTTCCATCTCTTTTAATTGGATGTGGGCCAACATGGCGCCAACATCCAGCAGCTGACCCTGAAGCAGGTCTGGCCCATACCAGACACAACTTCACTACTCAGCCTACCTCACACCTTCCATGCATACACAGACACACACACACACACACACACACACACACACAGAACGTGGAAAGGTGGCAAAGACAAAACTGAGGCATCCATCAGTTACCGTGGTGCAGCAGATGCTAGAAAATAGAACTCACTAGGACACTCACTAGGTGAATGGAACCTGCAGCAGCATATAGGCTGCTGAGATGCAGAGGTACAAGCTGAATTAGCACCAGTCATATTAGTGCCTTCCTGACACCTTCTGCAGTGAAGAATAAGAAATGGTAGAAGAAGTAGAAAAAGAAGCAGATGACGGGCTCTGGAGAGGTCGAGGAGTGGACCTAACTAATACCATGGACTATTCACCGCCCGAGTGAAAATTTGCAACCTTGCATGACCCTAGGCCTTTTGAGCTGTTGGTCTGCCCAAGGTTTCTTCCTAAACCACAACAAGATGAAAAATAATAAGGAGTTTTTTCTTGCCCCTGTTTCTCATTGGTGTGAAGCGCTGCTTTGCTGTGAAGCGCTGCGAGACATGGCTTTTGTATAATGGGCTGTACAAATAAAATTTAATTGAATTGAATTTAATCTGGGGAGAGTCTGGGGATGTGGAAGAAGGTGAAAATAAGGAACAGGAGGAGGAGTACTGTAGGAAAAGGAGGGAGATGACAACAGTGCTCAAGTTCTCCTTCTACTGTATGTCTTCGTCTCTCTCTCCATCCCTCTTTCTCTCTTTATCTCTCTCCCTCTTGCTGTCTGTGCAGACTCACAGGGCCTGCAGACTTCCAGCCCGAGGACACCAGGATATATGGCCCTCCAAGAGGGAAAGAGAGACGGAGGGAAAGAGAGAAAGAGGAAGAGAGTCAGAGAGTGAGATGGAGAGAGTGAGACAGAGACTGAGAGAGGTAGACAGAGGGAGCAGAGAGAGAGAGAGAGAGAGAGAGAGAGAGAGAAGGAACAAGTGGGAGCAGGGCGGTCGGGGAGGAATGGATATCCCAGGCGAGGCTCCATAGCTAGCTGCTGACAGGCCGTCTGTGGCGTGGGACAGACCTGGCTAGCAGGAGGGGGGAGAGGGGGACAGGGGAGAGGCCAGACGCGGCAGGCAAGGCAGGCAGAGAGCCCAGCCGTCTTTAAAGAACACAAACATTCCTCTGGTTTGCACAGAGCCACTGCTGCTGAAAACACCACACACACACACACACACACACACACACACATGCACAGGGAATAGAGAAATGGAAGGGTGAGTGGAAGTGGGTGAGTGTGTGTGTGTGTGTGGGGGGGGGTTAAAAGGAGGTCTGTAATGTGTGTTGCGCATGTCTATGAAAGGGAGAGAGATGTGTGCTTTTGATACAAATGAAACTGTAAAAGTGTATTTTAGTGAAGGAGAGGCAGAAAGAAAAAAAAGAGACAGAGGGAAAGAGGGCATGCAGCCTGCTGATGTGGAATCACAGATGCCATTCTGACTGCTGAACTTATCATAAAATAATATGGAGAAATGCATTGAGTTTCCAAGAGTGTGGCCATATGGCCGGAGCCCAGCTCACCCTCACATTAATAACCTCCCATAATCTTTCATACGGACCAATCTCTCTCATAAGACGTGTTTTTCCTCTCCTTGCCCACCCTGTATCTTTCAGAGCCTTTTTTCTTTCCAGACGGTGGTTTTATTAGTCTTTCCCCCGTCTCCTTTAAAACTCTCTCTCTCTCTCTCTCTCTCTCTCTCTCTCTTTCTCTCATTCTCTTCTCTGGTTTTCCTTCCCCTCCTCAACTCTCCTCCCTCTCTCTCTCTCTGCAAATCAGTCACTCCCTCCATCTTTCTGTCTCTCCCTGTGATGGATGGACATTTCTGAAGTAACTATGACAAAACTTCTTCGGTCGTGCACATCTGTTTGGAGCAAAGCCTGTGGGCTCGACTACAACATTTCTAGAGAAACAAAAGGCCCCCCGTCTGCTGACCCTCTTCACACACACACACACACACACACACACACGGCACATCTAAGACTGTTGTGTCTGCCAGATCCTCCGCATACTGCCGGAGATTATGAGGGACTCTTTTATGTACACAATGGAGGATGATACCGGCCTGTCTGGGCACGGAACACCCAGGTGAGAAGTATTCCACATCTCTAGTTAAGACATCCTTTTCAAACAGCGCTGAAGACACTTGGTTGGTTGCTCCCCTTAAGAGGCCCTTTCATTCATCCAAGCTGATATGGAAAGGCATGCCTTAACCATCCTCAAAAGCCCCGGCGACTTTCTATTCACTCGCTAAACTATTCAGTGAGTGCCGCTGAATAGCGAAACTATGGCACTGAATCTCTCCTGTGTCATGAATAATAATAGGCCTGAAAGACTGGGGCTGTGAGTGTGCATGAAGGAAGATAATCTCTGTCCGGCTTCTCATCTGCACTGTCAAATATCTCTCTCTTCTCTTCCCACTCTCCTCTCTCGTCTCCTTTCCTTTCTTCTCTCTCCTCCTCCTCTCATCTCTCTGTCACGCCCGTTCCCTAGGCTCCCTGGCACTTGTGGCTGTGGCTGTTTAAGGGCTGCCCCGCTGGATGACACAGTTTATCGCTCGGGTCTGTTGTTTCGCTCTTCCCTCCCTGCTCGGGAGCTTTATCTGAAATTGGCCCCGTGAAAATAGGGCTAATAACTCACCCGTGACAGCGTCAGGTAGGCAGCTGCGGTGGCAGCCACTGCCGCAGCCAGCGCTTAGGTCTTTATGCTATTAGTGTGGTGGGCCTACAATTGGAAGTGGGGGGGATCCAAGTTTCCGAATCATCACCGGTCACCTTTTGCACTGTTGCAACTTACGTGCAAATGTGTCATGTGTGAAGTTGTGGTGTGTGTGTGTGTCTGCGTGTGTGTGTGGATGTGTGTGTGCGTGTGCATGTGTGTTTGTGTGTGTGTGAGGTTTGATGTTGAAAATAGTAAGTCAAACAGTACACAAGATTTAGTGTCACAAATGCGCTGAAATTTGAAATTTGATTTTAAAATGAATACCATATGTGGCAAAACAGTAGGCTGTCTTCCCACCAGCAGACCACATACAAAAACACCAGCTTGCTATCCGGAGGTGGGAGGACAAAAAGAGTGTGTTCACGTTTGTGTGTATGTGTGTGTGTGTGTGAGTTACATATGCATATGCAGACAATAGGGTTTATCTGTTCCCCTCACAGAGATAATTGCAGGCTGTTTTATCTGTTGTGGTCTGGGCCTCACCACTTAAGAGGAGAAGACACCTAGCCTCCAGTGCAAGCAGTGTTTAACATGCAGACACTCAGAGGACATCCGTCGGGGGGCTGGCCTGCCCGCCTTCACACTGGGTACATGTAGCTGATGCTACGCTAAAAACAAACACCCGCTGCTAGCACCCTGCCGCTAATGATGCCCTCCAGCTCTATCCTCCTGTTGGTGCGCCAGCAGCAGCTAGCCAGAAAAGTTAATTTCAGCCATTGCATACAGTATTACATCAACGCAGTATTTAAAGGCCAACCAAGCATATTCAATGGCCCATACAACATATTCAATTTCCCATATAACTTTTAGAGCGGCCCATATAACTTAATCCCCCCTGGCTCAATTACTTTAATATTTGCCTGTGTTAATAACAGGTACAAGGGCAGCTCCACATGGGGGAATGTAAATAGTAGAACAGCACTGGAAACCACAGTTTCTCACATTTCACAGGAGCCCTGTGAAATGTGAGAGAGGGACACCACCCGAAGCAATAATGACAACCCAACCCAACCCAACCCAACCCAGATAATTAAGCTAGCTTGCCCATTTGGCAGTGATTAATAGCCATGATAATCTATGGCAGGCCTTAAAATAGCAAACATGGTCAGTTCCACGCATATATGCGCACACACTCACACACACACACACACAAACACACACACACACTCTCGTAATTGGCTTTGTGCCCAAGATTGACAGACCGAAGCTGGCGTTGTGTTGTTCCTTAAGACGGAGAAACAAGGAGAAAGGAGAGAGAGTGGGAGACAGGGAGGGAACGTGATGTTTGAGTGAGCAGAGAGGAGTGGTGGTCTGTGTTGGGTCTGTCACCCAGTCCCTGGACTTTCCAAGTGTGCGGTTCAGGGCAGATGTTTGCGCCAGGCCACTGCCATTCCTTTGAGGACTCAGGCGTCTTAATACCTAGCTGATGACACGTTTATGAAAAAAAAATCAATCAAAGGAAGCAGAGTAACATTTTAGTGTTAAAAGTAGTTGGTTGACAAGGCTTGGGATAACCCAAGTCTGTCCTCTCTCTCTTTCTCTCTCTCTCTCTCTCTCTCTCTCTCTCTCTCTCTCTCGTCTTCTTCTTCTTCTCCGCAGAGCGTTAGTTCTTCCAAAAGCAAAAAAAAAAAAATACTCTGACAGTGGAGACAAAGCCTGGATCTCTGGGGTTTCACTTTAATGGGCAAGAAGGAAAACATGACTTCTTTTGAAAAGGAATGCTTAAAGACTTGAACAGTATACTGCACTGCTCCAAACAAATGCTGAGGCAAGTTCTTCTGACACATTCGAGACGGTCTTTTCACACATGAGACATACCTATGTGGTACCAGCAGGATGGCTCCTGAACAGAAAAGAATATCGTAGCATAACAACAACATGACCTTTAGAGTAGGCTGGACTCCTTTCTAAAATGGGTAGGGAGATTATGTTGCCGCAAGTCATTTTAACAGACTTTTATCCCCCAAGCAAATATTATATTATAGAAACAGTGTGGCTAAGAGGTGCATGTGTCTCAACGGTTTAATCGCTTAATCGCTAATTACATTAAGTAATGTTAAGTAATATCTTTAACTAATTCACCAACCAGAAAACAGCT
>JAGFZM010000752.1:12500-15000 GCA_017657215.1 Limnothrissa miodon | reverse complement strand
CACACGCAAGCTTCTGTTTATGCATACAAACACACTTTTAAATAAAATAAAATATTGTATTAAATAAAATACACACACACACACACACACACAAAGTCATACACACACCTTAGGCTTATGCACAAATACACACAATGAAAAATACACTAGAACCACACACACACACACACACACACACACACACACACACACAGTCTGGAGGAGTGAGGAATGTGTCAAGGATAAGGTGAGAAGAGGAGAGAGAGCAGGAGCAGGTTATTGAGGCCAGCTGGAAGGGAGCCTTTTACAGATGACATATATCACCCGGCGCGATCGCTCACGTTATCCCCTCGCCCGGGGCCCTGTGGTCGGACAGGGCCCAGATTCTGGACCGCCAGCAGCAAGACGATATCCGACCTGCTAACCGCACCTCACAGGTGTGCTGGCTACCGCCTCAGCAGTAGCACTGGGTTAGGATCCTCCTGTTCAACTGCCCCCGCCCTCACACATCCCAACACCCCGCTACCCCACACCCCAAAATCCTGACAGACAGACCCACCCGAAACTGTAGCTCCCGCACTCCCGCAGTAGGCCACACTCTTCCATACTTCTCTTTCTCTCTTTCTCTCTCTCTCCTCTCTCATTCTTTTCTCAGTCTGTCTGGGGCTGTCTTGCAAGAGCCAGAGGAAAAACAAATGATGAAACCCAAGGAGTTCAGCACCTGTTCAGTCCTTCTACGAACATCCAGACCAAAAAGAAAGAAATACCAGCGATCAACGACCGCAACAAGTGTAAAAAGGTAAGTGTATCTGTTGGGGTTTAAATAAAAAAAACAACAATAACACAACTCTCAGTCTCTCATGAGCTTCAAGACGATGCCTGGAAGGAGATGTACATTCGGTTACATTTGATTTCATCAGACAGCTCGAAATGGCGCCAACTCAACTCTCCGAGCCGAGGTGCTACCGTGCACATGTTCCCACTTAAGGCATACCCACGAAGGCGCACAGACCAGGGTCAGATGCTCGGCCTCGTCCACTGGCGGCCCGAAAGGCACACCGTCCGCACGCTAACATCTCAGCCAAGTGATGTCAATACAATGAGTTTCCAGCGACAGGCCTGTGGGTTCATGTTCCAAAACAAGTCCAGTGTTTTAAGAACATCGCCTACCTAAAGTGCCGCACTGCACAACAGCTTGAACTTTACACCCCGTAGGCACACGTTCAAAGTCTGCTGGGCGCCTTTCCTTTATTTGGGCTGGGATAGTATTTTTTTTTCTTAATGGAGGGGGGAGGGGGGGGGAGGGGGGGGGGGTGTCAATTCAAACAACAGCATAGATTCACAGACAGGCCAGTCCATAGATCACTATCTCTCGTGACCGTTACTTGACACTTCTATCACTTATTAATGAGAGTAACAGTTACATGTTTGCATTTTGCTTATGCTTTTATCCCAAGCCATGATGGAGATGGAGGTACATTTTCACAAGTAGTCTGTGTGTCCTGGGAAATGGAAATACAATTTCCAAATTTCTGAAGTTCTGAACTTCAGGCCTTCTACTTTGTCGGTTCATACTGAGGTGCAAGTCTCTGGCAAGTATTCAGGCTCGGCGTGGATGGGAATGCTTAATGTCCAATAAATAACAGACAGAGCTTACCAAAGATGAAGGACGCTAAGATGGGGGAAGCATTTGTGAAGTGTTTGGGGGGGGGGGAGTGGGGCATTCCAATTATGTTAAAAGATATATTGAAAACAGGCTATTTGGCAAAAGCATTCAGAGAATGGACACATGTCTAAAATCAGACTACTTCTTCATTTGTACACCACACACACACACACACACACACACAAACACACACACTTCATTCTATTGTCATTCCCATTATGTTGATGGTCACCCCATCATTTTATCGTATGCTACAGTAAGTCGACACTAGGAGAAAATAGAGAGAGTTTCAGTGTTCTAAAACACCCAAGGTCTTGCAGCGTCTGCACTGCAGTTAAATATATCACAGAGCGTGAGCAGAATTCAGACGTGCAGAAGGTTCTTTTTTTTGCCCTCTTCTTCTGTCAGGGCTAACAGTGTTATTTTTTTTTCAGTCAGCCCTTTTTTAGTTTGGACTGTAATTCTTCCTTCCTCATACACAGAGCGCAGCATGCTCGCAGCCTCACAAACAGGAAAGGGAGCATCTCTGTGATCTGCACTGGCAGCGTGACAGGGGTCCTACATGTCCGCCACCCCTAGGGATGATTCAGTGAGGACGCCTCTGCCTGAGCAAAATGTCAGGGCTTCCCATTTTGGAGACAAAGACCGGCGGCAGCCCGTGCTAATTCACCCCGGCAACCTTGTGGCAAACAATTTTCTGCCAGTCAACAGAAACATTTCGTGAAGGTACTTTTCTCTTTTCCGAACGCTCCTCAGTGAACACTAATCCCCTCCGCCCGGGGAGCGTAAATGGAAACTGTTCTCCCCATTGCCAGGGGCATCACAGAGTCACGGCCTGTGTTATTAGGTGTCTGT
>JAGFZM010000752.1:5000-7500 GCA_017657215.1 Limnothrissa miodon | reverse complement strand
GAGATCTGGCACACGGTCTGAGTTCTTAAGGACTCTCACCACAGTGAGGACATGTAACATCATTACCTCTAAAATTAAACAGCGTTGCAGCTACTACTGCCTAGCCCTGCAGCTGCTGGAGGGGAAAATGCAATGAGGAAAGAAAGAGGGAGAGGTGGAGAGATGAAGGGAACGGGGGAATATACTGAACAGGAGAGAGAGTGAGAGACAGAATGTGTGGAAGGTAAAAAGAGTGAAATGAGAGAAAGACAATGAGGAAAAAAATGAATGCAAGAGAATGAATGTGTGTGTGGGAGAGAGGGGGAGAGAGAAAAGGTGGGAGAAGGATGAAGAAAGAGGAGAAAGAGAGTGCAGTCATAAACATCAGATCCTATTTTCAACAGAGTGTCGGGCAACGTGGGACGTGTTGGCATCCACTTCATAATTCAAGGACAAAAAAAAAACACAGAATCTCTCCCACTTGTTCTCTTCCTCCTCATCTTCTACTTAATCCTCTTCTGTGTCACGGTATCCTCAGGAATAGTGACAAGGGCCTGGCCGTCTGAAATATCACCTGGGAGATCTTGCTTATTTTAAGACAAACAGAACGCCGACATGTGAGATGAACCTGTTCAGTGTCAGCCTTCAGCACCCTCCCACCCTCAACTGCAGTGCCCCACGCGCCAACACACACACACACACACACACACACACACACACACACACACACATACAAACACATCGCCTGCTCCAACATACCACCATCACAGCTACATTCAGCAGGTTCAATAATGTTGAAGCTGCTCGCCACCCCTCATGTGTGTCTGACTGCAGGTCCAGCCAGCGGCGGCGATTGCAGTTGCCATCCCCAGTCACCTTTCCAAACCTGCCTGGAGTGTGTTTCCTCAAAGTATTCATGGCAACAACTGCCATCGATGGACTTTCCCCATGAGCTCATCTCTGGTGGTTTTGGAATATCTGGCTAGGACCTGACATACTTCATCCCTGCCTAGTTAAAGGTCATCCAATTTTGCAAATATTCAAAACATGTGGAGTTGTTAACTGTACTGTGGTGGTTGCAAGAGGCGAAAACAAAGAGAGCCCTAACCAAGAACCTTCTATTTTCGTCGTTTTGACAGATCCGAAAATTGAGAAGGTCTTTATCATGTCAGAGAGCAAGTCAGAGAGAGTTGCAACATAGAGAGGGTGTCTGTGTACACACACACACACATACACCACATTTTTTAACATGGTACATAGGCAACCAACCATAACTTTGGAAATGGAAGAGGCCCTGCCGTTTTTTTTCATTCCCACTTGGCTCAGCCAGGCTTGGCCCGCCTGAGTGGTGGTGTGTGATGCTCAGGTTCATCTTGGACATCCAAAGACAGATGCCTCTTGAGGCCTCCTGACGTCACAAATCAATTTATCAGAGCTCCTGGAGCAAAAGTGACCTACTTCTAGCAAAAAAGTTCATAACAGTCCCTATCAGACTTTGCCATCTACACTGATCCAATGTCGCAATGTGTTCTCAATTAACCTGTCTAGTAACATACAGTGTGTCAAAGTTATAAATACCTTACTCCCGTGTTAAGAAAACACAGGCTCGTCTGGGTGACTTTTTTTGGGGGCTTTTGCTAATGAATCAAATGTACTCTGACCGGCACAGTACACAAACAGTATATGAGCGAGCGTCATGTTGGCAGACGGAGTTCCAAGCAGTCTGGAAGGATTATGTGCTCTCCTTCTCTCTCTCTCACTCACACACACATACGCAGTAACATTAACTGGAAACAGCAGGAAGGCCGGAGCGTGTCTGTGCTCGTGGCATTCCTTAGCTGTGTCAGGGAAAGAGAAAGAGAGAAAGAGGGATAGAGGGAAAAAAGAGAGAATGTGTCATCCCTCTATGCACATAGCAACCACTCCTCTTCTTCTTTTTCTTTCTCTTTCGGAGTCATGAGGATTTCCCCACAGGTGTGCTGAGGTGAGCAGACATTTTCCACCAGCCCACACCTCTGGCCCCTGTCTGTCACATAAACACACTCACTCACACTCGCACACACACACATAAACACACTCACTCACACTCACAGACACGGCTCACACCATAATCTAGCCTCCTCTTTCAACTGTAACTGTATCATGCCTGAGAAATGAATGCATGTATCGAAGGACGGCGATCAAAAAGGACAACAATCTGACAACAACATGACTTATGCAACCTCAAACTCCAGCACATCTCCAAAGTCTTGGGTTAAGCTTTCAGGACTGAGCAATCATGATGTCATCGGTGTGACAGCCTCCCCGACTGAGTCACACACCAAACCACACACCAAGAGAACACATCTTCTCTTCTCCTTTCTTCTCTTCTCCTCTCCTTTCCTTTCTTTCCCATCCTCTCGTCTCCTCTCTTCTTCAAACTAAATCCAGCCTTGTGAAGCTGGCAGCAACAAGCACGTAACAAAGAGACAGGAAGTTCCATGTCTGCAACATCATTGCTGCCCTTGGGAGCCTGACTCAG
>JAGFZM010000751.1:166333-180186 GCA_017657215.1 Limnothrissa miodon | reverse complement strand
GGGGGGCCCACTAAACCCCTCCAGGCTCTGCAGAGAGATGCACTCCTGCTGCACTCCAAGGGACGCGAGGAGGACGTCTGTGAGAAGCCCATGGCAGCGGTACAGTCTGATCTTCTGTGTCTGAGCGACAAGTCCTGCCTGCGAATGTTGGGAATGTCATTTGGAAAGACTCATGAATCATTCATAGAAATTACTGAGCATTCAACAGATTTATTGTCGTAAAATCTCACTCTGCGTCTCGCTCTGAATATGTATACTTTGGCATTTACTAAATAATTAGTCATCATTAAGCATCTGTGTGTGTGTGTGTGTGTGTGTGTGTATCCTGCTACAGCTGGACGATTTGCAGGATAAGCACAAGGAGGCGTACCGGCGTATGCTGGAACAGCTGCTGCTGGTGGAGAAGTGTCACCGCCGCACCATCCACGAGCTCGACTCGGAGAAGCGCAAACACGCCGACTACATGAACAAGAGCGACGATTTCACCAACCTCCTGGAACAGGAGCGAGAGAGGTGGGGAGTTAAGGCAAACAAAACCAGCACTGGAGACCAGTGAGCACTCTGAGTCACTGATGCTGATGACAGAATGGGCAAACATTACACATTACACTTGCATGTATGGCAGCAATAGAGAGCTGAGCTCTGTGGCACTGGCAAGATAGGAGCTGTTGACACAGAGGGTTGTGTTGTACAAGTGATGATTAGATTTCTCCTTTCCCATTTCCTGCTGATTAAAACATACAAGTGCTTTGAGTTAACGCTGCTTACTGGGCCGTCCTGCAAAATCAGAGACAGCTGGTTGGCCGAGGACTTGCGACAAATGTAAAATCAACTAACTAAACCTCTGAACGTTAGCGAGGAGGGCAGACGTGAGTCAGTCAATCCATGTTAGGTCAGTGGGACACAGATCTTTTTCTCCCATCTCCTTTGTTTTCATGACGTTATCTCACAGCTCGGCGCACTGAACTAGGCTCCCATGGCACTCACTCCAAGGGTTGCTGCACAGGGGTCATCGCCATGGTTACAGCAAGCATGCCCCACACTGGGCTCATCGTGTGGGACTAGCGGCAGGGGCTGCACATGTGTGCACTGCAGGAGTAGCTAGTGGGACGACCTCAGTGGAGAGGGAGGTGGTGCATGCACAAGCATGGTAGGGAGAGAAAGAGGAACATACACCAGACAGAGAGAGAGAGAGAGGAGCCACACAGGGAGCCTAGCGATCAAAGACTACAGCTTCAACTGTCGTAAAAACTCATTCTGCAGCCATTCATCTGAAGAATAGGTCAAAAACAAAAAACAGATGATCAAAGTCCAAAGAAAAAGGTTAATAAGTTGTGAGTAGATTTTGCACTAGCTTACTATGGATGTCTTTTTCAGATCCCTTTGATTGACATATTTACATTTTTTGGATATTTTTGTGTTAAGTATATAATGTAATAACTTTATCACATGTTTTTTTTTACTTAGTATACAATCACATTAGTAAAACGCACCTAAGAGCTGGACTTACTACTTTAATGACAGCTCAGTTTGATATTATATCGACACGTCAGCCACAACTTTACTGTCCTTTCTACATGGGTTGTTTTACACAGATAAGACAAATATGAGAAAGCTCTACAGAGCTTTGTACTCCTAAATGCTTATTTGTTTGCTCAGCCATACATATGACATTGGCCGGGGAGTTGCTTTGCTGGGAGGCCTGGTAGAGTTGCATGGCTGATTTGCAAAGGCCAACAGATGAGCAGAAATGAGGTGAATTGGGCTGGGTAGCAGACACACAGTGACCCACTTTGGCCCACATCAACCTCAGACAGAACACGGGTCCGGCCCACATCAACCTCAGACAGAACATGGGTCTGGCCCACATCAACCTCAGACAGAACACAGGTCCGGCCCACATCAACCTCAGACAGAACACAGGTCCAGCGGTCTCACAAGTCATAAAGTTCAAATAGCCTCGCATCAGACAGATGGAGCATGAAACGCTGGTACCTTTACGAGGCCTTTGCCTTCTGCTTTTACAGGGAAAAGACCTGGTGGGAGAGCAGGGAAGCTAAATCAATGTCAAAGCTGTCAGCATCAAAGGCTAGGCTGAAGAGACTCGGGAAGTCACTGGGGAAGGGCAATCTTCACATGAATCTCATCAGAGGAAAAATGTACACTTGAACCTTGCCGTTTATGGCGGACCGGGATTGCTCAAGTTTCATGCTCTATTAGATCTCTCATGGCAAAGACAGCTGAACTTAGACTTGGATCACATTTTGATATGCAGTAGGGCACACAGCACAGAAATGGATTTTTGTGTAGGACTTAAGTACTTTTAGCACTTTTGTTTTTTAATTACTATTAAATGAATAATCTGTTTATCTGACTATTATTACTGATCTGCATTATGTCTAAACACATAATACAAATTTCTGCAGAAGATCTGCAAGGTAAAACAGACTGACAATGCGCTGACTTTTGAAAGGCTCGAACCTGAGTCCATGTTTCAGTCTACCAGGGTATTTCCTATGGCCGAGTTAGCAGTAGAGGGCTTCCAGATCCACGCTTGCCAGACATGTGCTCCCTCACCACTCCAACTGCAATAGCCATGAGCCTGATATCCCATTCCATTTTAACGGAGTCATTAAAAAGGCAGAAGCCAACATCAGCTGCCAACGAACAACCTCAATCATCCTAGTTTCAAACCCACACAGACCTGCATGTCCAGGCTAAACTCCATCGGAAACGCACACACACACACACACACACACACACACACACACACACACACACACCAGTACATGAAGTTTGAAGGTAAACACACATGTTATGTTATAAGCCTATGTCCCACCCATGTTTGTCTCTGATGGCATACTTGGATATATTACTCCCTCTTTCTTTCTGACATATATTTGCATAGACTCGTCTCCATCCGACCAAAAACTTCCTATAGGAACACAGGAATTAAAATAAATACATCATTTCTCATGTGAGATAACTCTTGGGGAATGACAAACACACCATAGATGCCTTTGCCGGCAGAACTTGTCTGTCAGTAGAATAATCACCCTGTCGAGCTGCTCTGGCATCTGTAAGTGTAAAATATTTTGATAATTCTTGTGTGCGTGCAGCTAGTTCAAAGTGAACATGATGCATTCATTCTACTTGCTTTGACATTTTTTGGGAATAATACCAATTCCAGTGGTTCTTCACACGCTTATATGTGATTAAGAAAGGCAATCCCATCACTTGAACCCATTGCTAGTCACAATTTGAATCCTCAGCACCAGGACAGCTTTTTGAATGACCATACATTTTCAATTAAGTACCATGCTACCAAATAAGTTTCAAAAAGTACTATACTACCAGTTAACTACAACATAACTGTGTCTATTTACATTTTACAATGACAGCAATAAGACATAGGCCACTCCCCATTTTAGTGTCCGTAAGGAGGTCCCTGTAACAGCAACAACAGATCACTTTAGCTGTGATTTCAATGCTTTCAACTATGGCCAACGCTGATTAAAGTCTGCCCTCTCTGTTTACGAGTTATTGCAGATCTTGATTCTTGATTGTTGTTGAGAGTTGGTGTCATGAGTTAAAACCAGACCATCTTTAGCTCTGCACCCAGGCTGCTGCTGTTTGCGTGACAGTAAACTGTGGGGGTAGTTTCAAAAGGTGTTAATGACTGCGAGAAGTGTGTGATAAAAATAGTGTGACACTGTCGGGGTAGTCCAGCAGCGAGTAGACAGGAGTATAACTGAGGCTGATCAATGATTGGACTTGTTTTATATAAGTTTTATATATAAGTATAAGTTTTATTTTTCAACTAATGTTAGCAGATTCAAGATGTCTTAAGAGTATTTCTACTATATTATATTGTATTTTCGAGAGGTGCAACTTTTGTCAGGTTTTTTTTTTATTTGCTAGGGATCCTATTCTTGTGTGTTCAGCCTCATCACAGAGGATTTGCATACAGGAAACTTTGCATGTGTTTGGAAAACAGATGAAAATCAGTCATGCCTACAGACAATTACGAACGATGAAACTAAACTATAATGGATTAAAGAAACTGGGTTATTCTGGGTTAAAGAAAATTGGTTGGTTTCACTCATTTTCCCCGTGCACACACACAAATCGTGAGACAATTTCTACATGACAGCAAAACTCAGCCCAAAATGTATTTATAATAAACAGGGAAGAGGAACCAATGGAGAGGGCAATGGAGGAACAACCTCCCCACGGACATAACCCCACCTCCTTCAAGACCCAGCCAAGCCCTCACAAATCTGTGCCATATAAGGGCATGATGACATCACCAGCCCATGCCTGTGCAACTTTGCACATTTTTCACTGCTCATTGGTGTAAAAGCATGTGCTGGAATTTGATGTTTCGCTCGCTTAGAAGCACAGGTCTAATGCCACTGCATTGCAAAAGAGCATATAGGAGTATCTAACAGGGACTTACCTGTGGCACATCCACACCAGAGGGTAAGTTTTGCATTGGTGTTGGACTAGTATAATGTGGTGACATGCAATCTCATGCAATCTCACTCAGTGGGATAACATTAAGAAAAAAATAGAATTTTGCAGAAAAATTAGTAAGACTTTGTTTTGTCTTCACTGTTCACGAATAAATTTGGAGCTGTCACGTTCCTCAGAAGAAAGCTCTTGTGGTATTGTGCTTGAATACACAGGTCTCTTGCTGGGTCTTCAAAGAAAGCCTATACATAGACAGTGTGAGAAGTAGGCAAAGGGGGGGAAGATGGCCCGCTAAGGGGCTTAGTTAAACATTCACTTCCATTTTGGATTTTTGGTCACGGTTCCAGCCACTAGTGCCGAAAACAGTAGGAACACTTTTGGCTGGCAGGGCTGTGTGTTTGTGCTGCTGAGGCTCTCGGGCTTGATCAAGTGTGAGAAGCATGTTAAATGCCAGCAGAGAGAATCACATGAGAGTTCAGCCTACAGTGTCCCCCGCTTTGCCCCCTGTGCCACCGCTTCACTGTGCCACTTCCATTAGCCATGCCAGCCTCAGCTACTGCATAATCAGGGCCACGCCATGAATCCCTTGGGCAGCATGGGAGTTCATGTGTATTTCCACAGAGTAGTAAAGGTCAAAATAAGGATCTGGTACTTAATGTGGTTAGAATATGATGTCAGTGATGTATGTTTTTTGTTTGTTTTGTCTTGTTTTTTTGTGTTTTGTGTGATGGGTAAACATAGCAGACAAAATAGAAATTTAAATTAACGTTACATCGCGGATACAAAGTAGGCTATACAAAGCGGATACAAAGTATCCTACAACGGGTACAAAATCTGCCGCCACGCTGCCTCCTTGTGGTGAAAGTTGTGGTACAGTTTGGATGTCATGCTATATAATTTATGGTGTTCAGAAACACGTAAGGCGTTTTTCCGCCAGAAGTTGAACATTTCTCAACTTCGAGCTGCAGAAAAAGACGGTTGCAGTCGCATTTTAAAAGAAGCTGGCAACTTTTTTGAAAACACAGTCTACTCCATAGGGTTATAATGTAAAACAGATGCCGGCAACTGAGAAAAAGACGTTAAGTGTGAACGTACCCTTAATCGTTGATCCAAAAGTTCCCTGCAAATATACACCCATATTACAGAATTACCTGAAGGTGCTCATAACAGTGTGGTCTGAAAAGAAGTTTAAACACACATCTTGTTTAATGATTAATACATCACACTTGAATGATAGTGTAGTGTGCAGCAAAGGAGTTGATGTCTAATCTGTTCCTTTAATATATCTCTATAGGCTGAAGAGATTGCTGGAGCAAGAAAAAGCGTATCAAGTGCGTAAGGACAAAGAGCACACCAAACGTCTGGAGAAGGTCAGAGCAGAACTTGTGAAACTGAAATCCTTTGCACTCATGCTTGTTGATGAGCGACAGCTCCACCTAGAACAGATTGATCAGCAAAACCAGAAGACCAAGGAGCTTACTCAAAACCTCCAGGAGAAGGAGCAGAAGCTAAACGAGGTTGACAACCAAGGGAAAGAGGACAGTCAGAAAGTTCTCACGCTACAGACGGAACTAAAGGAGACATCAGTGAAGTTTGCTAAGGAGCATGAAGAGATGACTGCTAAACTGATGAGTCAAGAGTCCCAAAACAAACAACTGAGGCAAACGATGTCAGGGCTGTCATCAAAGATTGAAGCACTAGAGGAGACCAACGCAGCACTGCAGAAATCAGCAGAGGAGTTAAAGGAGCTCAGGAACAAAATTAGCCAGGGTGAATATGGCAACTCAAACCTAATGGTAGAGCTGGAGAACCTCCGCAAGAAAGTTCTAGAAATGGAGGGCAAGGATGAGGAGATCACCAAGACAGAAACACACTGTAAGGAGCTGGGGAAAAAACTCCAAGAGGAGGAGCGACAAGGCAAAGAACTAAAGCTGGAAGTCG
The DNA here is from genome assembly GCA_017657215.1 of Limnothrissa miodon. NCBI lineage: Eukaryota > Metazoa > Chordata > Actinopteri > Clupeiformes > Clupeidae > Limnothrissa > Limnothrissa miodon. Next base: position 173,772 of record JAGFZM010000751.1, on the reverse strand, counting down.
AGAGACTTCAGGCAAAGATGGCAGAGCTGGAAAAGATGGAGGGGTCCTTCAGTTTGAGCCGAGCAGACTGTTCACAGCTCCAAGTTGCTTTGGACAAAGAGCAGAGCCTCTCCAAAGAGCTTACAGACGAACTAGTGGCACTGAAGATTCGTGTGAAAGAACTAGAGTCAAGTGAGTTAAAACTGGAAAAGGCAGAACTCGCTCTTAAGGATGACTTAATGAAGCTAAAGTCTGTTACTGTTGTGATGTTTAATGAACGGAAGACCATGGCTGAAAGAATAAGATCTGAGGAGAAGAAAAGAGAAGATATGAGCAAGCTGTTTCAGGCAGAACAAGAGAAAGTGATGGAGGTCACAGAGAGACTGATTGAGGAAAGCAAAAAGCTTTTGAAGTTTAAATCTGAAACTGAGGCCAAAATGTCAGCTCTTACAAAAGAGAGGGATGAACTTCAGTCTAAACTGGTTAGTGAGGAAGAGAGAAACAAGGAGCTCAACACAAAAGTATGTATATTGAAACAGAAAATCGATGGGCTAGAGGGAGTTGAAAAGGAATCGGCCAAGTACATGCTGAAGCAAGAATCAGGAAGACCGTCAGATGAATGTGAGCAGAATGAGGGCAAAATCAAAGAACTAAATATAGAGATTGAGAGACTGAAGAATCGTCTGAAGCGACTTGAGGTTGTGGAGGGAGATCTAATCAAAACTGAGGATGAGTATGACATGTTAGAAAAGAAGTTCAAGACAGAGCAGGATAAAGCCAACAATCTCTTCCTACAAGTCGAGGAGATGAAGAGTCAAATTGCATTTAATAAAGCAATAGAAAGAGGTGAAGCTGTGATCCAGGAGGCAGAATTAAGGCAACGATGCCTAGCAGAAGAGGCTAAAAACAGAGACATGGTGGCTGATATACTTGCCCTGAAGGAGAAGATCCATGAGCTTATGAACAAAGAAGACCTACTCTCACAGCTGCAAGTAGATTACAGTGTCCTTCAGCAACGTTTCCTTGAGGCAGAGGACAAGAAGAAGAGCATTAGCAACGAGGTTCTGAACCTTACCAAAGAACTAGAGGTTTCCAAGCGCTACAGTCGCGCCCTGCGGCCAAGTACAAATGGACGTAGGATGGTGGATGTTCCTATGACGTCTACTGGGGTGCAGACGGACCCAGTGACCAATGACACTACTGAGGAGGACACACCAGCAGTGTTCATCAAGAAGTCTGTGCAGGAGGAAAATCACATTATGAGTAACTTTCGACAGCGATGCCTTAAGAAATCGACTGAAAGATCAGCGGTCGACCGGTACCCCTCTGCAGCTGGTGACATGAGGAAGTCCTGGATCCCCTGGATGAGGAAGAAGGACAGCAACCACAATGGAGCGGACAAATCTCTGCAAATGAAGGGAGAGTGTTCCCAGGCTGAGCTCACATTGTCCCAAAAACAGGGGCAACCTTTACATATCAGGGTAACTCCAGACCACCAAAACAGCCAGGCAACATTTGAAATCACACCCACGTCTGACATTTATTCAACCACAACAGTGATCTCAAACCAAGGCCTTCAGAAGCCTCGCATAACAATCATTCCGACCCAGAATACCACACCTACAAAAAGCAGAAACGGTGAATGTTCACGGGGGCCAGAGAGGGCCAAGTCCCCAGTCACCATCACCACAATCTCCAGGGCGAAATCTCCTGAGAGCAAGATCCCCTGCACTGACAGATCCATGTCACCCGTCTCAATTATGTCCGTCAGTACCTCCTCGCTGTCTGACATCTCTAGCTCTCCAGAACCACAGGAGATGATTACGGGTCGGGCTGTTTTTAAAGTGACCCCTGAGAAGCAAATGGTCCCCACACCCATCAAAAAATTTGGGTGTAGCTCCAACATCGTCACCACTGAAGACAACAAAATTCATATTCACTTGGGCTCTCAGTTCAAGAGACCATCTGAAAGCAGTGGCCACATGGGGGCCATCAGGCCTCCTGAAGCAGCTGAGGGCAAGGATATCTCCACTGGAACAGTCCTGCGCTCCCCACGCCAGACTACTTCAACTCCCAAGGCTGCGGCTAGCAAAGTGATGAGCAGCATCACCATCACACCAGTGTGCCCAGCCCCAGCTAGGCCAGTCCTGTCTCTGGTGAGTTTCAACGTCATGTTATTAGCCCATAGAGGTCCAAGCATAAACGTCATGTTATTAGCCCATAGAGGTCCAAGCATAAAGTACTAAAAATCCTAGGTTTTCTATTATTGTCTTTACAAAGTGGCATTAATATATATTTCAACCTTACATATTTAAAACTAGAAGATTCAAGGTTTCTAATGGTGTCACGTATATGTTTCTTGGACAAAAAGTCACAGAGCAGATAGTTCTCAGTATCTTAATATCTCAAGGAGGGGATATAGACTCTGAACTAACCAAACAACATACCACCAACCTTGTACTCTTTCCTGAAGGAAGCACTCATCTGGACTACAGTTCTAACTGTTACATGTGTGACCTTAATAACAGGAAAAATTATCACCTTGATACGTACTTTAAATGGTTGCCACTTGCCACACAATTTCTCCAACTAAGATGTCGTCAGATTGTTATTAAATCACTGCCATCTCTTTCCCTGTACCTGTCTATTCTCTCTCACTCTCTCTCTCTTTTGTCTGCGTAGCAACCTGTTCAGGATGCTTTTTCACCCAAGTCTGGAGCGAGCCGAATCCCCATGTCCCGTGGAATGAAAACGGGAAAGGCAGTGCTGGGAGCCCTTGGCATCTCCAGTGCAATGAAGATGGAGGCACGTGCCGATGGCCAGTCAATGAGGATAGAGCTGAAGAAATCTACCATTACTGGGGCTTCCTTCATGAGTGGAGGGAAATGCTGAATTTACATTGAAGTGAACATACATAAGAGTGATAATAAAATGTAAGTTTGAAGCAGTCAGGGAGTTTAACAGCTCAAACTGTGAACCTACACTAAAGACCATTTTCTAAAAGTCAGATTTGTTATGCTTGTTTGTTCCTTTTTTGAGTGTACACATCTGACAAAAGAAGTGGGTACACTGGTGCTAAATGTCTTTGGCCACAAAACTCTGAGTAGAAGATAAATTGCTGTCCACTGTCAGCACGGCATGTAACACCATTAACATCTATGTTTAGGATCAGCTCAGGATCTTTTCTAGCATTAACCATAATCAAGTCAACAATGGTGAGGTATGGTGCTGGGGACATGCTGCTGTTTTCACTTAAACAATAATTGCTTTTCTGTATTCATCTCACTAAGTAGGATTTTAAGATTCTATTTTAATGTTCATGTTATAACTGTTGATGTCAAGTCTTCTACAAAGTAGCAAATATGTTTTTTATTGTTTATTGAATGGATTATTTTAAAATAAAAGGTTTTAATTCCTTTTGTGGTGTGTAGGCGACTCTATAAGTACAATAAATACAAATAGGCTGACAAAGATCATTTTGCCGCTGAGATTGCAAAAGAATGCTGTGAAAATTCATCTTGGCAAAATCCAAATATTGTTGGATATCCTGGAGAACACTTAACAGTTCTCATTGGAACAGACCGATCTTATTTCAGATGGGGCAAGGTCCATTTTGTCACGCCTCAGATTTAAATTAAAAATTAAATAAATTTCAATTTCTAACATTAATGGCTTGAAATTAAACTAGATATGACAGGCTTGCAGGGTGCTTACTTATGGTCCTTCACCCAAAGTCACTGGTGTGCAAGGCCTCTGTACACATTTGGCAAACACACACGTTTTCTGTAACTCCCTGTGATGTTCTGGGCAATGGTAGCGAATGGCGATATGTTAGCTACTACAACAGAGAATGGATAAGGTTGCAGAGGAAGGTCAGACTCACATGAGCACTACAGAGATGCCCTCTCGTGGCTGAGGGAGTTGAGTACGTGGGTGGCGTAATTACGCAAAGCAGGCGCTATTGGTCAGAATTCTTCCGTGTTTACGACTCTGTCAATCCTTAACAGAAGGAAGTGCAGCTTAGAGGTATGTGGACAGCGCTGTACCTCAATTGACGTGACTATCTTCGGAATCAAAGCTTTTATATTATAAGTTTTTTGTATATCGGGTTAATTATACAGTAGATTCTGTTAGATTCTGCTTCCGAAGGGTTTTTTTTTTTGTTGTTGGAATAGGGTTGCTCAACTCGAGTGACATCCAATTTAGGTAGCAGCAATGATGGCGTCGAGCTACAATGCTAAAGAAGAGGACGGCCACCATTCTGGAGCCGTCGGTCCTGGTGGAGCAAATGTTGCTAAGAGCAAGAAGCCCGATAATACTGCGTTTAAACAACAACGACTGCCAGCTTGGCAACCCATATTGACAGCTGGCACTGTCCTTCCAGCTTTTTTCGTAATCGGACTTATCTTCATCCCAATTGGTATTGGTCTTTTCGTCACTTCAAACAACATAAAAGAGTTTGAGGTGAGTTCTGTGCCACAGCTAACGTTATAGCTAATCCAGAAAGAAATAACATTACGTTCTCATTCTGTTGTATGCCATGTTCCTGAATTTCTCAACAAAACTGTCAGTTTGTTGAAGTTAAATTGCCAGTTTGTTTAATCTCTCAGATCGACTACACGGGAGTGGAGGAAACCAGTCCTTGTTATGTGTGTTCTGTCAATTACACCTGGAATAGTACAACTCCATGCCAATGTTCGATTCAATTTTCTCTTGACCAGCCCTTTGAGGTAACGTTAACGTTAACTATGGCCTTGTGGCGTTAGTCTACCTTTTGAAGTCTTTGTCGTCTTTAATCATTCATTGATTTAGCTTACAATGTCATTGAAATTCGTGTGCTATACATTTACATTATCTCTGAAAAATATAAACTAAGTACACTCTTGCCCATAATGAGAATAGATAGATCGATAATGACCTAGCCCATCATCAAATATTCATTAGGTTTACTTTCTAAATAGCTAGACATTGATTATATGTCTACCTAAAAGTGTTTCACTTTGCTCTGTCAGATGGCTAGACTGGCCCAATATTGGGAAAATGAAATTCTAGTTTGTGTGTGAGTGTATGAAACAACACAGTAGTGTTTGCTCATTCGGGGCTTTGTTCTCCTTTGTGAGGCTCATTTGTAAGGAGTATTGTTGTTTATGTTTGTTTTTCAGCAATGCGGGTAGTGACTTGTTGTCTGTTTGTTTTTTTTCCCTCAGAGCAATGTCTTCATGTATTATGGCTTGTCCAACTTTTACCAGAACCACAGGCGTTATGTCAAATCTAGGGATGATAGCCAGTTGAATGGTGATAAGTCCTCACTATTGGTAAGTACATTCAGATGCATTTTTTATTAATTGTTCCTGTCTTGCCATTGCATGTTAAATAATTTCCCCCTTTTTCCAGAACCCAAGTAAGGAATGCGAGCCTTATCGTACTAATCGCGGAGCTCCCATCGCCCCGTGTGGTGCTATTGCTAACAGCCTCTTCAACGGTAAGACATTATATATTTTTCACAGTAAACATTTGACATTTAAAAATGATTCTGAACTTTGTATTTTACTCTCATGTGTTACAAACCAGATACTTTGGAGCTGTTCTACAATTTTCCCAACGGTACCAGCCTCACCATACCATTAGTGAAAAAGGGCATTGCTTGGTGGACTGATAAGCATGTCAAATTCAGGAACCCCGGAGGAAACAACAACAATCTGACAGTTGCGTTTTCAGGTAACCTGTCTTGTACTACTAGGGCATGATGTTAAATACGAGTGCCAATAAAGACCGAAGTTTGCATTAAAATAATCTGAAAAACGATTTCAGGCACAACCAAGCCTATCAACTGGCGGAAACCTGTGTTTGAGCTTGATCCCAGTGATCCTGACAACAATGGATTCGTCAACGAAGACTTCATAGTGTGGATGCGCACAGCGGCCCTTCCCACTTTCAGAAAGCTGTACCGCATCATCCAGAAGAAAAAGGAAAATTTGATGCCAACACTCCCCCGAGGAAACTACACACTGAATATAACATACAGTATCCTTCTGTAGATAATACATTCCTAAATACACATTCCTAAAAACACATTCCTAAAAACACATTCCTAAATGTACAGATATGCTCTATTCAGAGCAGTATAGAGATACTTTATTTATCCAGCTAGCAAACTGGGCAAGTGGCTTAGCCAGTGAGGAAGTTGGCCCAGTCCAGGTTAGTGTATATGTCTGTATGTCTATGTATGAAGGTTCCCAGATGTAGACAAGGTATAAATGGCAGTGGGTAGAACAGACTTCAGAACTTCAGATCAGAACAGACTCAGAACAGACTTAAGTTGATCACACCTCTCCCTGTCTGGTTGGCATTAAAGAGATGAATGGCCACAGGGACAACGCCCCTTTGCAGCCTGTCTGATTTGCAAGATAGACAGGACCCTTCTACTGACCATGCTGTTCTGCTTGGAGAGAGTGTGCAGCCGAGTGTCCATTATAGAGCCCTGATCAGTGTCCTCCTACTGTACCTGTCAGTGACTCCAGCTGTGTGACGACTGAGTCAGCTTTTCTCAGCAGCCTGTCCAATCGTCCAGCATCCCTCTTGACTGTTCAGTGGCAGAGACCAACAGTTAGAACATAAGCAAGAGAATTATACAGACCTTTAAGGGCCTCAGCCTAGACAGTGCTCTGCCCTCTGCATCAGTATCAGCAGACCAGCAGTATTAGCAGTTCAGTTTGTTAGCAACTTCAGGTACTTGTATGTACTGGCAGTCTCCACATTCACCTCATCAATGGTGATGGGTCTGGTTGGGTGTGTTTGGCTTTCACCTAGATTACAGTAGTTTGTCACTTAACACCAGGGTTCGGATGGTGTTTTTTTTTTTTTTTTTTTTGAAACTTAATTTTCAGTAACAGTAGAGTCAAGTATTACACATTCCATTACATGATCGAGTAGTATTTCTTGTAATCATATTTGTTAGCATCACACTTGATTTGCCATCTTCTTTTCCTGTTTAGATATATACTGTGCGTCCTTTTTTCCTTAATAACGTAATTTCAGATTACCCTGTGCTTAGCTTTGAAGGTCGCAAACGCATGATTCTGAGCACCATCTCCTGGATGGGAGGAAAAAACCCATTCCTTGGCATCGCTTACATCACCGTGGGCTCTGTGTGTTTCTTCTTGGGTGTGGTTCTTCTCTTCATCCATCACAAGTATGGCAGCCGGAACAACAACGCCGACATCCCCAACTGATGACCTTCATGACCTTCGCTGACATGCACATAGGCATTCCTGTGTAGCCACGGGACCATGCATGGACTATTGACTTGCCTACTGGCTCATACTCTGTGTATAAACCTCATATTCTTAGACATACATGCTATTCCAAAGTTATTTAAGACCTTAAATCTATTTACATTGTCAAGTGTACATTGTTTAAGGGTTATTATATATATATATATATATATATATATATATATA
>JAGFZM010000751.1:123541-141216 GCA_017657215.1 Limnothrissa miodon | reverse complement strand
TACTTCTGTATTCTTTCTTCTGATACTTGTGTATTCTTTCTTCTGATGTATTGTTTCTTTCTAGTGTCGCCATACAAAGCACCTCGAAACCTGCAGACGTCTGAACCCACGAGGTCCAGTTTCAGGGTGACCTGGGACCATGCACCCGGAGATGTGAAGGGCTACAAGGTCACCTTCCACCCCACTGGGGATGACATTGATCTGGGGACCCTCCTAGTGGGACCCTATGACAACACCGTGGTCTTGGAGGAACTAAGGTATGAATAGAATCCAGATTCATGAAGGTCAACTTACATATTGACTGTCTCAACTAAGAGTTTGGGTATGTGCTGTTCACATGGGATTTTCTAGCTGTTTGTAGTTATCGCTCACCCCCCATGGCTTCCAATTTGCAATCCACCGATCTGCTCGTTGGGACAAAAATGACACTTTCAGTTATTGTGTTTGTTTCTGCCCTCATAGCGTAGTGTAGTGTTGCGCTGGCTTGTAGTCATGTCTTAAATCTTCTCCCTCGTTCCTCTGCTCTCAGGGCCGGTACCAAGTACAGTGTGAATGTCACTGGCTTGTTTGATGGAGGCGCCAGTATGCCCTTGGCAGGAGAGGAGAAGACAACCCTCTCTGATGCGCCCGAGATTCCATTTTACACTCCAGGTACTGTGTCATGCTGCTTGATCTGTCCTGCTTAAACCCCCACACTGATTCACCCAGAGCCACTGAAGAGAGTTCATACTCATTCTGTAATGTCATTCTCCATATGAGCGCTCTGAGTCACTTGGTGCTGTTTGTTAGATATTTAACAACTCAAAGAAAGAAAGACAAAAAAAGAAGCAGTCAGGTTTTTGAGTGTCCCTCATCAGAGCTGATGCTGTCACGGACGAGAGGGTCTGATGGGAGCTCAGTACTGCAAAAGCAACATCTAATCACGCATAAGACTCAAGACGTGAGAATTTTAGTCCAGAGAGCCCAATAGTCTGCACACCATTACACAAATGTTTTATAACTGGCGGCTTGAGGCACGCAGGAGAGACGTAGCGTGAGGTGGGGAAAATGTGACACGTCCGACGGAGGACTCCAAAGGGAATGCTGGGTAGGAATTCTGGCACTAATTGGGAGCAGATTCAGCGGCTGTGCTTGTCTGCGTGAGACAGATGTGAGACGGCAGTCTGGAGCTTCAAACGGGTTTGGTCGATAGCATTTTTTCTGTCTTTGATTTAAAAACAGTCATTTTTGGCCTTTGTAAGTGCTTATTTATGCTACCGGTGGCACATATTTGCTGACTTAAGCTCCTATAAGTCTGCTTTTTTCATCTCCGGCATCTCTCTCTCTACGAAAGTGAGTATTTGGAAAGACTGAAATTCCTCATTGCTGGAGCAGGTGTTTCATGACTCTTTATAGGCCGAGTAAATCATAAGTTCAGCTTACTGGAGCAGTGAGTCTTAAAAACCTTAGCAACACTCCTCCTCTGCTCTCATTCATAGGCCAAGCTGTGTTCAATCTTCAAACCCAGAAATTCATGGAACCTGGATAAGAGCTTTGCTTATTAAAAGTCTGGTACACTTTCAGACTTTATTTCTCTCCGCCTACTGTATGAGCAGGCGTAGGCTGAAGAATTCTTTCTGCTGGCTAGATAATTACTACTATACTATATATAAATCAGTTGGAGTGCACCAGGGCTTGAGTTTGCAGGAGTTATTACTGTTAAATGCACTTGAGCAAGTCGAGCATTTGAAGGGGGCTACATGCTGTTGCATAGGACAAACATCTGTTTTGCTCCATAAATCTTCACAGTCTGCGTCTCCAATAGCCTTAGAAAATGTGATTTACGGCATCACAGAAGCCTGTCTGACAGACATGTGTTTTACACACTTCAAGGACTTCTCAGGGTTTGTTGTGTTGTTTTCTCTTTCTCTCTCTCTTTCTCTCTCCACCTCTGTCTTTCTTTCTCTGTCTCTCTCTATCTCTCTCCATATTGTCATCTTTTTTTTCCTCTAATCGTTGAGCGGCAACAAATCAGATGTCATGTAACCCTGTTTTCAGTTGCAGGACAGCGACAGGTTATGCAACGTCTGCATGTCTGCACATCTGCACTGGGAATTAAAGTTTAAAAACAGACCCTCTCTAAAAACAGACACCCCCCCCCCCCCCCCCCCCCCCCCCCCCCCCCTCACCACCACCCTGCTCTTCGCGCAGGTGTGTGTAAGAAGTGGGGCACGAAGTGGATGGAGGAACGAGCCTTAATGGGCACAGAGATCCTTGTGTATCACATTTCACCAGAGCTTTGTTTCTTGTGCAGCACAACTGGAAGATGGGTTTGAGGATAAGGACGGAAGCCTAATTAAATGTTTGACAACAGGCCTTTGAATTGTGGATTTTGCTTATAAAGAAAATGTGTTTACATTGAACCGACTGTCTAAATCTCTAAATAAAAAAGTGTTTGAAGTGTCCTGTGTCAAAGTGTTTGATGCGTCTTTGAATTTCTTTTTTTTTTTTACAAAAAACTCTTTTTTCCTCATCATTCCTGTACGTTTGTACTATCTATTCCTGTTCTATCAGTCTTACATGCTGCCCAATCAGTCCCAGACTTTGATTGACACTGAATGTCCTCTGGCCGTGCAGATGTTAGCTGCAAGACCACTGCTGAGGCTGACATTCTTCTGCTGGTGGACGGTTCTTGGAGTATCGGACGTCTGAACTTCAAAACCATCCGTGCCTTCATTGCTCGCATGGTTGGTGTCTTCGACATTGGCCCCACCCGAGTTCAGATCGGTAAGGTTTTCTTAAAGCTGTGAGATTTACCGAATCAATACACACTCTTCGACTGGAGCGGCTTACGTTCGGTTTATTTATTTCACAGGTCTAGTTCAGTATAGCGGGGACCCAAAGACGGAGTGGCAACTGAACACACACAAGACGCGTACAGAGCTTTTGGATGCAGTGGCCAACCTGCCGTACAAGGGAGGCAACACTCTGACAGGTATGCTGGATCTCAGCGGTATGAAGATGTTACGTAACCTAGATAGAATTCATCTGAAATGCATTCCCGCAAATTCCATGGCGTAAAAATGTCTTGCAGCAGAGATGATCTATCACAGTGAACATATATCTTATCTTTCTCTATCACAGGCTTGGCCTTGAACTACATCCTGCAGAACAATTTCAAAGCCAGCGTTGGAATGCGTGAAAAGTCCCGTAAAATCGGTGTGTTGGTCACTGATGGCAAGTCGCAAGACGATATTATTGTCAACTCCCAGAACCTGCGCGACCAGGGCATTGAGTTGTACGCCATTGGTAAGCAATTGCCTCGAAGGACAGTCAAGCTATATTTCCTTCTTCATATTTGGAAAATAAACCAGAGGATGCAGTTTGTGGTACGGTTGTTACTGTGAGGGATGATGTCTGGCTGATGTATGTGTTCCGTTCTGGTCTGCAGGCGTGAAGAACGCGGATGAGGGCGAGCTGAGGTCCATTGCCTCAGACCCTGACGAGATCCACATGTACAACGTCAATGATTTCTCCTTCCTCATGGACATCGTTGATGACCTTACCGTCAATCTTTGCAACAGCGTCAAAGGCCCAGGTAAACTGTTTGAAATTCACTCAACCGTTTTTCTGCTTCACATTCCCTACTTACTGGTGATGTTACTGTCCACTGAGATTAGTGTTTATGGTGTCCTACACGTGTCCACTGAGATTAGTGTTTATGGTGTCCTACATGAGTCCACTGAGATTAGTGTTTATGGTGTCCTACACGAGTCCACTGAGATTAGTGTTTATGGTGTCCTACACGTGTCCACTGAGATTAGTGTTTATGGTGTCCTACATGTGTGTAATGTCTTGTGTCTAATGTCTGGAAAGCCAGGTGTGTGGTTGTCTTGTCGGACTTGTTTTCTTGTAATGCTCTAGAAATCATGTTTTTTGAATGCTGGTAGACTGACTGTATGAAAAAGAGTTGGTAACACTTTATTTTAGGTTCACATGTTAGCCACTAATACATAACTAATTAATGTCTGAGTTGTAATACAGACATTAAGTAGCAGTCAAGGCCTACTAGGCTCTTATTAAGATTATATCAAGAATAAATGCTTAATTCATCATGAGCAACACATCTGTAAATAAATGGCTAACAAATGATTGATGTTGCTTACACAAGGCTCAAAAGACACTTAGACAGACATTACAGTAGGTGTAGTTTGTATTAGTGGCTAACATGTGAACCTTCAAATAAATGCATTGATGTGAACCGCTGAAATGTGTTGCTAAGACATTAACTTGTCAAGCACTGAAATTACAGTTTATTTCTGTCATGTACCTTTTAGTGGTGATTACAGGCTCCTTGTTGCGCAGAGGTGGACTGGGTTCACTCTCATCTAAACAGCAGGGGATGCACACACACACATACACACACACACACACACGCTTACCTCATGCTTCTCCCTCAGGTGGTGTGGCAGCGCCTACTGACCTGGTGACCTCGGAGGTGACGCACTACTCCTTCCGTGCCACCTGGACGGCCCCCGAGGGCCCCGTGGAGAAGTACCGCGTGGAGTACATGACCGTCGCTGGAACGCAAGCCCAGCAGGTAGTGTTGGTTGAGCACGATGCAAACAAAAGTTAGTGTCTGGGCCGCCTAACTATTTTCAGTTGACCAAACTTAAGATAATGAGTTGTGAATCGGCATTCACTCCTTCAACTCATAATCTCAAGTTTGGTCGACTGAGAATAGTTAGGCAGCTTGGACTGGTGTATTTTTCTTCAGCGTGTATCTGCTGTGCACGGCCCAGCTGGGTCAGACAAATCATTTGAGCCACTCTGAGCAGAGTTATGGGGGAAGAGCTGGGATTTCCAACTGTTCTGAGAACTGTGGGACCGTTTATTCATTTTCACTTCCTACAGCATTAGCTCCTGCTAAGGCCTGCAGACCACCAGTGTTAAAGTGAGCCCAAGTGTTTTTGGACACGACGCCTCTTGGCCTTGTCGGTGTTTTAACTAAGGAAATCCAAGATGTACTGTAGCTCTCTTTTTTTAAGTGTGATTTTGTGTGGTTTGAATGAAGGGCAAAACAAGCCAAAATAAGTTGTTCTTGATCTGCCTTCTTTGCTGAAGTGCAAACTGAAATGAAAAACACTTGTCTGACTGAAAGCTTGTATTGTGCAGGAGTTTTTTTCCTTATGATTTATTCTCTTTTTTGGAGAGAAAGAGTGACAGTGTGTGTGTGTGTGTCTGTGTGTGTGTGTGTGTGTGTGTGTGTGTCTGATTACTGTGAGAGAGGAAATCCATCCCACAGTGGTCAGTGGAGTGTCTCAGTGAGTGAATGTTGTGCTCGGTGTGGACTCGGCTGTGTGGTCTAACTCACAGTTAAAACTAACTTGCCGTCTGCTCTCGTCTGCCATCTTTAGGTGTTTGTGGACGGTACCGTGACCACACTGGTTCTTGAGAACCTGGACCCGCTGACCGAGTATGTGGTTATGGTCTATGCCGTCGTCGGGGAGGACAGCAGCGAACCGCTCAAGGGCACCGAGACCACTCGTAAGTTCTCTTCTTCCGGTGCTTTCCATCCAGTTTCCCCCCCGCCCCCCATCAGGAGTAGCGTAGCATGATGAGAGAGTAAGAACCTCCAACCCAACTCCAGTAGCACAGACATGCTTCAGCAAGGTGAAATGTAGTGGGTTGAGATACACAGTGTGGTTGCTCAGCTGGTCAAACAGTTTGAATGAAAAATCAAACATGTGGTGGCATGAATAGGGCTGGATCACCAGAACATTTGAGTCATGCAGAGTAACTGCGCCAACCTTGGGCAGGGCATGTATTGGATGTATAACTATAGCAATCACTGACTTTGACTCAAACAGAGATTTTACAACTGGGCGTTGACGTTTATTTACAGTGTACCCATACTTTAGTGGATTTAGGCTGTGACACTGTTGTGCAAATGTCTGTAAAATTGAACGAAACAATAACCTGTGTTGTCATTTTAGCAGTGTGCTTCGTGTGTGTGTATGTGTGTGTTTGCACGCTTGTGCTTTTGATTTGGGCTTGTGACCACATGAATATGTACAAAGTCCCATATCTAACACGATGTCGAGCAGCTTTTGTTTAGCCACTGAGGAAAACAAAAGTACATTGTGGAAATGTGTCTGTGTTGTGCATGACTGCTGCATGGACGTCCCAGTCTGGCACATGGGCTTGGCACTCATGCCTGAGGTTGGTTTGCATTGATGTGATGTGGTGTGACGCGTAATATGGAGCATAATGTCTGCAGTCATACCAGAAAGACAGCCATGTCAAGCTTCTCCATCCATCCATCCATCCATCCATCCATCCATCCATCCATCCATTCATTCATTCATCCTTTCATCCCTTCATCGTTCAGTCACTGGACATGGATGCGCTGCATGAGAAAGCGTGATGCTCTGAGGTGTCACCCCCCATCCAGTGTACGTGTGCTTGTCCCATTCTCCCACTCTTCATCAGCCTTCCTCCCCAACCACGCTGGGCATCAAAAACACACACCACTGCTTTCCACCTCCTCCATCCTGCCTTCACTCCCTCCATCATTCTGGCCCCACCAACATCCATCCGCATCGTGTGCCATCTGTACGCCCGTCCCGTGAATGGCGCGCCTCTTGTGTCCCCGGGTGCCTGCGCTCCGTCCCGAGGGTGTGCGTCTAGAGTCGGAGAAGAATGACCGGGAGAGAAACAAGAGACTGTCCCCCCTCTGCAGTGCCTCTAGCCGGCGTGCGTAGGATGACGGTGTACGAGGAGCGCGCCACCACCATGAAGGTGAAGTGGGAACCAGCCCCCGGGGCATCTGGATACATGCTGCTCTACAGCGCCTTGAACGCTAGCAGGCCATCACGAGAGTCTGAGGTACGTACAAGTGCTGGATGGGTGGGGGGACAGAGGGTGGGGGGGGGCGAGGGGGGACAGAGGGTGGGGGGGGGGGGGGGGGACAGAGGGTGAGGGAGACAGAGGGGAGGGGGGGACAGAGGGGGACAGAGGGTCGGGGGAGCAGGTGGTAAAAATGTTTTGCACTCTGAGATGGCCGCTCTCATCGGGTACAAATGCTGGTGAAGGGGTGGCTAATGTAAAGGTCCATAGACTGTATCTGGTCCATAGACTGTATCTGGTCCATAGACTGTATCTGGACCATAGACTGTATCTGGACCAAGATGTTCTGGGGAAAAGGATGCAGTTAGTTCTAATGGCAATATTGTAGTTGATCTTAACACTTATTTGGCTTACGAATCTGTCATTGTTTTTGTTACATGACATATCCAGACTGACAGACCTTTGTTTGCACCTGTGTTACAAGCTTGTAATGAGCTCAGTTTAAAGCTTATTTTAGCCTGCAAGCGTGTTAGTTTTCAGTAAGAAATGGTGCCTTTTGTTGAAATGGAGACATGAGATACGACATTTCAGGGAGCGAGTCAAGTGTCAAAGCCAGCGCTGGCAGACGCTTCATGTCCGCTGGACGCGGGCCGAAGGGATCATTAGCTCTGGGAAAACAGGTGTTTGAGAGCAGCCTCCGTCCTTTACCCACCCACTGGTGTGGAAAATACTGAAGGGGGAGGGGGGGACAACAAAAACAAGAAAAAAAACAAACCTAACCGCCTGCCTAACCGTGTTTTGTTGCCCTGTATCTATATGTGTGTAATGGCAGTTGAATCTAATCCGATCTAATCTAATGCACTCTCTCATCTGCTTGCCTCCCCCACAGATCCGGACCAAGAAGACTGACATCCAGCTGAAGAAGCTGATTCCCAACACGGCCTACACGCTGTCTGTCTTTGCCCTGCACGGCGAAGCGGCCAGCGACCCGCTGACTGATCAGGGTGTAACTCGTACGTGATAGGTCATGAGGTCATGTGGTCATGTGACTGTCGCCCGCTGAGACTGGGTTTACTCCCTTTACTCTCGGATCCTGATTGGGTGTTTTTCTTTTCTCTCCTTTCTCCTCCCTTCTATTCTGTTTCTTTCTCCCCTCTCCTGCTTTCATTCTATCATTCTATTCTTTTCTCTGTCACTCACTTTCCCCCGTCCTAGTCCCTATGCCTCCGGCCGGAGAGCTGCGGATCACTGACGTCACTCACAGCACCATGCTGCTGAACTGGGACGAGGCCCCCGGTGCTGTGCGCAAGTACATCATACGCTACAAGCCTGAGGACGCCGACACCAAAGAGGTAGGCCCGCCCTCTATCTTTCTCTTCCTCTCTCTCCCTTTCTCCCTTTCTCTCCCTCTCTCTTCCTCTCTCCCTCTCTCTACCTCTCTCCCTTTCTCTCTCTCTCACAATCACCATCATAGGTAAAAAGAAGGATTCCCACCCGAGCTCTGCCGTTGCCCTGCATGCTGAAGGCTCAGCCGGAAAGGACTAGAACCCCTAACTTGCTGGACTGCTGTCTGTGTGTATAGCGTGCTGGGCTGCTGTCTGCGTGTATAAGTATAACGTGCTGGGCTGCTGTCTGCGTGTATAAGTATAACGTGCTGGGCTGCTGTCTGCATGTATAAGTATAATGTGCTGGGCTGCTGTCAGCGAGTATAAGTATAACATCCTGGGTTGCTGTCTGCATGTATAAGTATAATGTGCTGGGCTGCTGTCAGCGAGTATAAGTATAACATCCTGGTCTGCTGTCTGCATGTATAAGTATAATGTGCTGGGCTGCTGCATGTATAAGTATAACGTGCTGGGCTGCTGTCTGCATGTATAAGTATAACATCCTGGGTTGCTGTCTGTATATAATGTGCTGGGCTGCTGAGTGTGTATAACGTGCTGGGCTGCTGAGTGTGTATAACATGGAGGGCTGATGTCTGTGTGTATAAGTATAATGTGCTGGGCTGCATGTATAAGTATAATGTGCTGGGCCGCTGTCTGTGTGTATAAGTATAATGTGCTGGGCTACTGCCGGAGGCTAAACCACACGGCGCTGCTAGACGAGTTTTCTATGCAGCGATCTGCTTCTGTGGTGAGAGATGATAGATGGCCGGGGCAGCTGGTGGGGAGATTGAGCAGACAGTTCTCTGAGGCTGCTGTGCTGGGAGACAGACAGACAGACACGACACGACAAAGCGGAGAGGCTGCTGGGAAACGATTGAAATGGAGATGGAGACAACAGACCTAAGCTGCGCTCATGAAGCCTTTTTCAATTTACAAGTGATATGTGCTAGCTACTGCTGCTGCGTTGCGCCCCCTTTCCATCCAATAACCATTTAGTGGGGACATACATCTTGTGTTTTGAGAGCTTTGGCCATTTTTTACATTTTGCTGGCGATGGCAGACTTGGCCCGTGCCCTGTACCGCATCCTGGGACATTCATCTTGGCGGCACCATTGCGGCAGGAAGTATTATTTGCTGCTGGATTTGAAATAAACACACACACTCTCTATCTCACACACACACACACACACACACACACACACTCAGCCTTCTGGGTTTGAGGCTTAGAGAGATGATCCAAAGAAGTCGCTGACTGCGTGGCGTGTATGTCTTCCATTACCTGATGGATGATGATGCACCAGTGAGCCGATGGCTGGCCTGCAGCCTCCGGTTGGCGTGGAAACAGGAAGCAGTTCCTTATCCCAGAGAGGCCCACACGTGGAGATTTACTTCTTCATGCAAATAGTACGAGTGTTTAGGGGAAGGTCTTTGGCCAGCTCCAGAGACAGATTTGGCACATTTAGCGAGACATTTCTTTTTAAAACTTCATCACCTACTGAATTTCCACTGAAAATGTTTTGGAAAATGGACTGAAAATAGATTGTAGTTGTTTGTTTTCCTGTTGTTTTTTTATGCTCTCTAAACCTGTCAAGATGAGGATATTACGCATACTAGTATCATTTGGTTAGCACCTGAAGCACATGGAGGACCTGTGAGTTTTGCCACAGTATTGACTGTTTCTCTCCTTTCAGCTTGAGGTTGGAGGAGATGTGACCACAAGGCAGCTGGACAACCTGATCTCCCAAACGGAATATGATGTTACCGTTACTCCGGTCTACGACTCCAGGACTGGCAGCCCCATGCAGAACAAAGCCACCACTGGTAACAAGTTTGTTTTTCCACCTCAAGAGCTCCTAGAGAGCCTGAGAGAGGCTTGGGCTTCACATTTCACATTGGCTCTGTGAGGTGATTCAGTTCCAGCCTCTCTCTCTCACACACACACACACACGGCTTTACTTGCTAAACTGTGCGTGGGCAATTAGATAGACGTAATCTACTGCACATTAGTGTGTTTGTGGTTCTTGATCCACGCCAAACAGTTTGTGATCTATTCCCATCACAAGTAGTAATTCCCACTTTTTTTCTTCTTCTCAACAGACCCTGTGCCTGCTCCTAAAAACCTTCGCTTCTCCGAGGTGACCCAGACCAGTTTCCGAGCCCACTGGGAACACGGAGCGCCTGACGTTGCCTTGTACCGCATCGGATGGACAAAAAGGGGCGAGCAGAACTTCCAATACGTGAGCACCAGACTTTTTAAAGGCCTAATTTCCCTTAGAATTCTTCTATTTATCCATCTATCTATCTATCTATCTATCATTTTATCTATCTGTTCCACAATCTATTTAACAATCCATCATTCAACGATCATCAACCTTTTCATCAGTCTATTTGTGCTTCTATCCATCATCTGTTACTGCTGTAGGGGTCTGGCTTTGACCTGGCTTGATCTTTCCCTCCTCCATGTTTTAGGAAATTCTGAACGCTGAGGACATCACCACAGTGCTGGAGAATCTGGAGCCGGATACTCCGTACGATGTGTCTGTGACGGCCATCTACCCAGACGAGTCAGAGAGCGAGGACCTTCTCGGCACCCAGCGGACCCGTAAGCCACCCAACAGCTTAACCCAATGACATACACTGTATATTCAGCCCCAACAGCTTAACCCAATGACATACACTGCATATTCAGCCCCAACAGCTTAACCCAACCGCATAGACTGTATAATCAGCCTCAACAGCTTAACCCAACCGCATAGACTGTATAATCAGCCTCAACAGCTTAACCCAACCGCATAGACTGTATAATCAACCTTAACAGCTTAACCCAACCGCATAGACTGTATAATCAACCTTAACAGCATAACCCAACCGCATAGACTGTATAATCAGCCTCAACAGCATAACCCAAGTGCTAGACTGTGTAATCAAGCTCAACAGCATAACCCAAGTGCTAGACTGTGTAAGCAGGGCTGTGTGTGACCACCCTTAATCCTGGTCTTCTCCTTCTCTCCGTAGTACCCAAGATTATCATCACCCCTGGTGAGTGCCTTGGTCACAAACTCACAAGGTCTTCAGCTCAATGCTTTAAACATTTTAGTTATGTTTTTCTTTATATTGTTTTATGTATTGAATGTTGTATTGAATGTTGCCTTGTATAAAGAGTCTGCCATGTACTTGTAGACATAGGTGTGAAGATAACCAAATGATTCAGACTGTTTCATTGGTTTACACAGCTCCCACTGGACCCCCCACCAACCTAGTGGTGTTCAATGAGACCACTACCACCATGGTCCTGCGCTGGGACCACGCTCCTGGCCGCGTTCAGAACTACCGGATCACATATGTGCCTGCAGCAGGCGGCAAAACTCAGTCAGTAAGTGTCAACATGATCTTGGATTTTCTTCCCCCAGAAACTCCCACAACATTCCAGATCTTTCTCTGGAGACAGAGGTCATGGAGCCAAGGACTAATGTGTGATTTCTAACAGAGCCCTTGCACAAGGCAGTGTTATCTCTTTCAGTTGAGCAGTAAATGGGTGAGGAGGAATTCACTTAGCTATGCCTTTATCTGTTGGATTTTGAAGTCTTGGTTCAGACATAAGATTTTATTTTATTTGTCTCAGTGTAGTTTTGCTCCAGCTACATACATTTCTAAGCTCCTTCATCAAATGTTGATATTTGTTGATAAAACTTCAAACGTTTCCCTCTCCCTGATATTTTAATTGCGTGTTGTCATAGTAAAAAAATATTGACTCGTATAATGTTCAGCGTTGTGTTAGTTATTTGTTGATGAAGAATTTCCATGGTGTTTTGGAAGTGGAATGTTTTCCCTTCTAAATGAGAGGAAACCCTTTTTGTGACGATAGCCATCAGCAGACCTCCTGATGAAATTGCTTAACACTCCGATCCTGCTGGAAAGCTGGAAGCCGACTCGAGGCCGCGTGCCAAGTTCTCCGTAGTCAGTACCTTTCATCACATATATGGGGTTTTGGGAGCTCTTGCATCAGGGCGCTGAAAATCAGGTTAGCTCTGACTGGAAAGCCTTGACAGCCTTTCACCCAAAGCTTTGTCGGTGTCGGCAGATAAGATTCTCACTGTCTCACCCAAGTTCAAGTCTCCACTGATTATTTTAGACTGGCTGCTCCACCATAGAGTTGGCAAAGGGTGACTTCTGTATCCTCATGTATACAGATATATCCACATGTCTGTGTGCACACATACACTCACACAAACACACACACACACAAACACAGACACACACACACACACAAACGCAGACAGGCCTATTTCTCTTTTTCTAGGCCAGACATCTGTGTATAGCAGCAGCAACCTTGTGTTCTTTATTTTTTTAACAGTGTCTGTCGTGTAGCCAGAGGCCTGGCAGTAAATCCCCTTCTCAGCTATTTGACAATCCTTCCGACTGTTTTGGCCATTAGTGGGCCGAGGTCCTCTTGCTTAATAGAACAACAAAGAATGCAACCGTGTTCTTTTCTTCCTTAGGCAGCAGAGTTTTCCTCTTAGTATGTTCTCTGTGTGTGTGTGTTTGTGTGTCTGTGTGCGCGCACATGTGTGTGTTTGTTTCCGTTGAGCAGTGAATTCCAGTTTCAAAGAGGTCACAGTGGCAAAGCTAAGACCACATTCTTTAGTAATTCAAGCGATTTATCATCAGTGGAGGAGCACGTGGACTCCTCATTCGTTGCCTGAGTTACATTCATCTCTGAGCTGTAGTGGAATGGCCGATTGCTTTCAGCTGCTCACTAGCAGAAGACTTTTTGAACACCTCTTAACACACAGCCTTTGAAAAATGAAGTAGATCGATTCCAAATTTCCAAACTGTCTGTACGGTTTGTGCACAGTGCTTCCTGTGTTACTACATTCATGGAATTATGGGCCTGTGTTCTCTGGGTTTATTTCCATTTCCTTTGAGCTGTTCACTTAAATAAACTGCTCAGTAGGCTTTGTTTGAAAGCTGTTTATCATCTAGTGGCTCTTCTTAAAACCACACGTTAGGACGGTGCCCTTAGTGAACATCATGGGGCTGCGGTAGGAAATGCCAAACGTTGTATTTACTGGTTTAATATTGGTCTGTTGGCTGCTGTTGTTTTTTTTGAAATGGTAGACTGACTTATGACTCAGTCAAGGTATACTACAGTATGTGCTCTGTGCTGTTATTGTGAAATGAGATCCTGTATTAAAGTTAAGGTCTTGAGGTGAAGGTCTTGATTTTTCTCCAATTAGACTCAAGTTGGCGGCAAGAAGAACACGGTGACTCTGCAGAAACTCACTCCCGAGACCACCTACTCCCTGACCGTGACGGCTGTGTACGCCACCGGACAAGCCCTGGACTTAAATGGCGAAGGCACCACAAGTAAGTAGCCAGGGAATGCGTCCTCAGCCTGGCAAGGCATGCTGGGAAAATCCATCCCATGATTCCTAGCATTACTCTTTCACCATGTTTCACCGTCCGTAGCTTAGCGCTCTGTGTTTATGTTTCCATGATGCCTCTGCCAGAGCCTTTGGGGGGAGTGAGAAACCTGCGGGTGACTGACCCCACCACCAGCACCCTGAAGGTCAGCTGGGAGCCGGCCGAGGGGACCGTGCGCCAGTACAAGCTCCGATACGTCCCTGCTGCAGGGGGTGCTGAGGAAACGGTACGATGATACTCAAAATCAAAAGTCAAAGTAGATTCAACTATCGTTTATTGTGGTTAGTGTCAAACACACGTGTGAAATTAAATGAATCAAATTTGTATCATGATTTTCTGTAAACTGTAAAATGTCTAGGCACATTAACATAGTAATATCCATAATAAATATGATTGGAAATGTGTGTTTAGTGTTGATGAAGATGTCTGACTCCAGTGCATTGGTCCATGTCATGCCCATTTCTTCTTTGCTTCCATAGGCTCAGGTGGGTGGAAACACTACCACCACCGTTCTGAAGAACCTGATGTCCGACACGCTCTACACCGTCACCGTGGTCCCCGTGTACTCTCAGGGCGAAGGCAAGCAGATGTCTGAGAACGGAAAGACACGTAAGTTCACATTCTCAGCTCCGTCCCAACATCAGACGCCGTCTCCAGGGGGACTCTGCAGGGCTCGTCTCTGTCTGTCTGTCTGTCCGTCTGTCTGTCTGTCTGTCTGTGGGAGCTCAGCATGAGTCGGCCCCAGCGGATTGATTACCCGGGATTCCATGGCTATGCGTTAGCAACCCTATAAAAGAGTCTCCAGGCTGGGCTTAATGAGCTCTGTTTATGGGGTGTAATGACTGGTGGTGATGGCACTGCCGTTGCACGCAGAGGGGAGGAACTGGCCTCCGTTTTTGGGGAAAAAAACACACAGGGGGGGGGGGGGGGGGTGTCCTTTTTATTGCGCTTGACCCACTACTCTCCATAATGGACACAACAAAGGGCTATCTCATTGGAACACTGATTTTTTTAGGGCCCTTGATGTAGTAAGGGTCACTTTCCCCTCTACTGATGTCTCTGTTAGCAAAATGGTTCTGCTGTGTGTGTGTGTGTGTGTGTGTGTGGCATCTTGAATAGACTGCAATGTAAGCCGCCTGAGAGAGAAAAGACAAGCTGCTCTGATTTGAATTATTTTATGACCACATTATTCAATCAGTAATGCTGGTTAACAATGAGACATTCACACACACCAGAGCTTTTAACTGTCTGATGTGGCTGAAAAAGACTCCATTGTGTATTTTATGAGTTTATTGCACGGCAGTGAAGCTAACGTTTTGCTAGACTGTTGTTTAAAGGCAATTTTCACCAGTGGTGGTAAAACTTTTTTCGTGTTGTGTTTTGTGTTAAAGAAATACAGTCTTCCCACTCCAGGTGACTTTTAGATTTGAATCCATGCCAGTTTCCATTTTCTGCATCTTAGCTCCAAGCTGTAACTGTTTAGTGTTGTTCTCAAGAGTGTTGTTTGCATGTGTGATTGATTGCGTATGACAAATTTCACTTTCTGCAACCCTCTCTCTCTTTCTTTCTTTCTCTCTTTCTTTCTTTCTCTCTCTCTCTCTCTCTCTCTCTCCCCCTCCTATGCCATTGTGTTTTAGTGGAGCGTTACCCTCCCAGAAACCTCCAGGTTTACAACCCCACCACAAACACCCTGAATGCTCGCTGGGAGCCGGCATCCGGTGAGGTCCAGCAGTACCGCGTGGTCTACGCTCCCCTGAGAGGAGACCGCCCCTCCGAGTCGGTGAGTCACCTCTGCCATCTCCCCCCAGAGGCTTCACCCCCTCACCTTCTAATTAAGCCACCGTAACTAGGTCAAAGGTCAGAGGGTGGAGGGTCTTTACAGGACCTCTACCCCCTGAAAGGATTGTAACTGTTTCACTATTGAACTCATAAATTGACTGTAGATGACCAGGCCATGTGTGGGGCATAAAAAGCCTTCTCTTCGGACAGACTCTGTTAACAATGTTGTGCTTGTTTTAGTTGGGTTGTTTGTGGTCGTTAAGGCCTCGCTGGTGACATGTGACCCACTGAGTGGGGCGTGAATAGCTTGTGGGACTCACTAACTCGTCAGGTTCCTTTAATTGTCAAGCTTAATACTGCGTGAAAACGAACATCTGTCGGAAACATTTGGAACAAAACGCATATTTTTTTCTTCGAAGGAGCAAGTACATTACATTACAGACCATTGGGGTACCCTTTTTTTTTTTCAAAACATTGTTATTAGCCATGATTCTGCCGCTTCCAAGGCCATAGCGTTTTGCAGGAGGGAAAAGATGTAGTCTGGTCTTGGCTTTTTCCGGCAAATCAGCCAGGTTTCCACATCTTTCACAATGTAGCTCAAGTCGCGCAACACAGTCTCGCTTTTGTGCGTGGGGGTGCTTCGCAAGTCTGCAACACGTCACCAGTAGTGTGCCGACTCCTTCAAGGACACTGCTAGCACTTCAGGGGTTCTAGTTAGGACACAAGCGGCCTACTTGAGCCTAATGCAACAGGTTATGGGTGAGATTCCACCCAGATGCACCAGATGAGCAGTGACCCAGAGTTGTTTCATCTCACCCATCATGCATTGAATGTGGGAGACACAGACTGAGTAGGAAGGAGCTAAAGGATCTTGACTTACTTTCACCACCTGTTGACAAGGCATGAGTGATCCTGTTGAGGCTTGGAGATGACCTCTGAGGCAAGATGCACACATGCAAGTACACACACACACACACACACACAGACACAGATGGCTTTTGGCAGCCATCACGTCACGTCTTCAGTGCAACAGTATTTCTTTAGTCCAGAGGCACATCAAAGGCATGCTGGCTCTCCACCTCCTTTCACTTTTAACACTGCAACACAAGCGGCTGTTTGGGAAAGACGAGTCATTTGGCACGGGAAATATATCCCCCTGGAGAGACAACGCAAACAGATGTCTGCAACCAAGAAGGCAACAGTGGAAGGTCTCAGCAAAGAGTCCTGTTTCCTTTAATTCACCAGTACATCTTTCAGATGTGAAACCTCAATTGAACATTTGTTTCATTAGATATTCAGTATTCAGCACATTCCATTTTTTTTCATTATCATTTTTTATCAGTACTGGGAGGTATGACTGTCCTCCCTTATAAACAGATTACAAGAGGACCTTAACATAGTATTGTTGCGAAAGTAAAGGATTAAATGTTAAATGAGGATTCTATTCAATTCTGTTCTCTTCCAAAGTGTATAATGTATTGTCTAATTGAACTCAAGCACTTTTACACTGGTGCATTACAATAGATGTTATAATAGATTTCATTATGACTCATTTAAAGACTCTTTAACCCTTGTGCTTGTCTGTGGTAGGTGCTGGTGCCAGGCAACACGGTCACCACTCTCCTGGAGCAGCTCACCCCAGACACAGCCTACTCCGTCAGCGTGGTCGCCCTCTACTCCGACGGGGAGGGACCAGCCGTCAGCTCAGATGGCAAAACATGTAAGGAGCTGTCCTGTGTTATCAAATGTGATAGATAGATAGATTGATTGATTGATATAGAGATGACAGAGATAGATAGAGAGATAGAGAGAAAATGATAGAGAGATAGATAGAGTGATAGATAGATAAAGAGATAAAAGAGTGCAGAGATGAAAAGACAGAGGGACTCCATCTGATCCCATGGAAGTGTCCTTGAGCAAGATACTGAAGCCCAAGTGCTCCCAGTGGTGGGATGGGGGAATGAGAGGCGTGCGCTGTAAAGCGCTTTGAGTGCTCGGAGGAGTAGAAAAGCACTATATGAATGCAGTCCATTTGCTAACATGGTTTGTGTTTGTCTTGTTTACTTGTTTGTTTGTTTACGGTGGGCCCGTGTCAGTGCCCCGCAGCGGCCCCAGGAACCTGCGCGTGTACGATCCCACCACCAGCAGCCTGACGGTCAGCTGGGAGCATGCTGAGGGTCCTGTGCAGCAGTATCGCATCGGCTACGCGCCCACAACTGGAGACCCCATCGAGGAGTTTGTGAGTGGGCACAAGCGTTG
>JAGFZM010000751.1:104482-118613 GCA_017657215.1 Limnothrissa miodon | reverse complement strand
CTCTCTATTTCTCTCTCTCTCTCTCTCTCTCTCTCTCTCTCTCTCTCTCTCTCTCTCTCTCCTGTCTTTCCTCTTCGACCTTGTTGCCAAGCATCAAGACACCCCCCCCTCCTCTCTCTGTCTTTCTCTTTTGGTCTCTCTCCCTTTTTCTCACTAACTCCAAAACTCGATTCCTTGTTCTTCTAGATTCTCCCCTCTGTCTCAGAGGGCGTATTCACACCTGCACTGTTTGGTCCACTTTACACGGACCAGAGTTCGTTTCCCACGTTGGTCCGGACCTTTTGTGCAGGTGTGAATACAACAAACGAATCCTGGTGCGGACCAAACAACCGGACCGAGACCCACTTTTTGAGGTGGTCTTGGTCCGCTTCCAAACGGACTCTGGTGCTCAAGTCTTTTCTGTCCAATGGGAGCAGCGATCGTCACACACGTGGATATATGTGTACAGAATAAAGTTCACTTGCAAAAAGTACAGTGTGAATGCAAACCGCAACAAATGAAAAAAAATAGTCCGCTAATGATCCGGACCAAACAAGTGGACCAAAGGACTTTTCAGGTGTGAATACACCCATAATGTTCACGGTTATTTCTTAATGGCCTTTGAAGGCCAAAGCTTTCAATTCAATTCAATTTTATTTATATAGCGCATTTTTACAAAAGGCATGTCTCAAAGCGCTTAACACAAGAGGCCCAATGAGCAACAGGGGCAAGGAAAAACTCCCTAGCAGCGTTTTTTGTTTATACTTGTTATGGTAAAGGAAGAAACATTGGGCAGTTCCGACGGCTCAAGGGGCTAGCCCAACTGCCTAGGGCAGGTTTTCAGTCTCTTAGATGGTGAGTAGTCCACTATTATTCCATTAGATACACATTACAAGAAAATGTTGGTTTAAATAAAGTGTAATATAGGAGTCCCATTAGAATCCCAGGATACAGGCTTGCAGTCCTCTCGACTCGCATCAGCTTCACGCTCAACCAAGCGTGTTTGTTTTTTTTTTTGTTTTTTTTACTGAAGTGGGACTGTGAGAAAAAGGGATTTTGTTTTTGGGATATAATAGTAGCATGATGTGCTGTCCCACACGTCCCACAGAGAGTAATCCTAGCACCTCAAGGTCATCACCTTCTCTTTTACTGTAACTTGTGAAAAATGTCCTCAGGCAATTGCAGTCTCACTCAGGAATCCTGCCCGAGCTTTTGTGCCTGACCAAAGTGCTCTCTTGTTAATTTGTCTGTAATCATTTCAGTTCAGTGCGTGCTGTAGGGGACTTCACAAATGGAAACGTTTCTCACACCAGAGGGGTGGGAGGGGGTGGGAGAAAGTACCTTTAATGTGCTGCATTTTTTAAGTCTGGGAGCAATTTGGTGTCTATATGGGTTTGTGGGGACGGTGGGATTGTGTCTGCATCTGCCTCCCTGGTTGCTCCTGCGTCTTATTTGAACCTCTCGGAAATGACTTGGCTTTGGATTCTGGATTAGCCTTCACCACAGTTGTAGATGAGTCAACTGCAAAAAGAAGAAAAAAAAACAAGAAAAAAAAAAGAAAGAATGGAAGAAAGACCCCAAGGTGGTTGAACCCCAAGAGCATATGTGAGTGTGGGCTGTGTGTTCCTGGTCTCCAGCTCTTGTTCTTTCCCCACATGGCCTTCAACAGCTGGGATTACTGTGCCGCCTTTAACTGTGGTCAACTGTAGCTGTTACGGTATCACAAACTGCAAAATATGTCAATAGCATTCAGTGCAGTCCTGTCATCTGTGTATGTGCCAATCATGAAGTCACTTTTCAGCATAAGCAGAAGACATGAGGTTAGCTGGTACCCTTGTGAGAAAAGTTAGCAGGGTAGTCTTAAGTGCTATTTAGTGACTAATACTAACCTCAGTGCATTGTGTGTAGAGAAGAAACGTCTCCTTGTGATTTTCTCTGAGTAAAGAGTTTTGAAGGGATGTTCTGCCATTTCTGTGTAATGTTTTTCTTCGTTTTCTCTCACACATCAGTCTGACACATGTATACATGTATTTGTGTTCAAGTCAGGCCCACTGAAGTGGCGTTCAGATGCAGTCAAATTTGTTTGTAGTAAATTTGAGCGCTCCATTGCCTTCAGTCTTTCAAGTCATTCCAGCAAACAAAGTCAACACACTCAACAAAGCCTGGCCAACAGAAAAAGAGTTCATTTTTTCTAGTTGTGTTTTTCTTTTGTGTTTCCTATTTTCTCTGATAGGGAAATCCATCCAGATGGACTGCCACCATCATACACCATCATTTTGCTTCTCCGTCTCCTGCCCGACACTCCAAATGAAGCTTTTGACATATGGCAGCTTGCCGACGGAAACAACAAGCCTGAAGTTGGAGTCACTCTGAACCGTAAGTCCCGAGCTGTTCCTGTGGTGAGACTGGAAGACACACACACACTAACACAGCTACCGTCTGCACTCACTGTAGGCTCTGACACCCCCCACCCCTCTAAATAGTTACCAAACAACAGTGGGTAGAAAGTTGGGTTGTTTTAATGGGTCCCAGGCCCAAACGCTGCATTGATCTGCTGCTGGAATTGCGACCAGAAAGAGGCCCTAACCTCAGAAGCTCTATCTTCCACTGGCACAATTGAACTGTCACCTTAGAGCGGTTTCTGCTGCGCTGCGTTTGTTTTTTGTTTTTTTCCTCAATACTTTCCGTGTCAAACCTGCCAGCATTCAGGAAAGCTCCAGCAATACGTTGCTTTTCTCTTAATGTGAACTTGTCGTTTCGTTTTGCGTGCCTGTTGAAGACATTTTGCTGATCTCAATACTGTGTTTCCTCTTCTAGCATCCAACAAGGTCCTCTCATTTTACAACAAGGACACCAGGGGTCAGCTTCAGACAGTTTCATTTGAGAGTAGCCCAGTGAAGAAGATCTTCCATGGAAGCTTCCACAAGGTAAGCGCCATTAAAACTGACCTTGAAGCGATTTTTTTTTTTGATAACTGCTACCAGACTGAAGAAGTCTTTCCACCCCCCCCCCCCCCTCACAATGTAGAGCTTAAAAAAAAAGAAACCCCCCCCCCCCCCTTTCAGTTAGACTATGTTGAAATTGTTGTGGCTGACTGTTGCTGTTGCTGTTTAGATTAGTCCCTGTATTTCACGGAGTCATCTGAGTGTTTCCCCAGCTTCCCTTGTTTCAGAAACACCATCACATGCAACAGTCTGAAGTATTTACATTTGTCACCGGCTTTCAGGATTATTTTAAAGAAGTTTGAGATTCGGATAGGTCTTATCTGCTTATATTGGCATCATTTCTTGAACATATCAGGACTCAACAAATGTACTTAAAAAATAAATCTCTGGTTGCTAAGTGACTGCAAGTTGAGCCATCAAATTGCAGTTATATTTATGTGTTTAGAGACATACCATCAGACCTACTTCATTAGCCGCTCGGTTTACACAAGTTCTCCCTCATGGGTTGCTGTGATGAATGGTGTGGAGAGTAAATAAATACACAGTTGTTTGTCAGTGGGCTTCAGCTGACCTCTGTGACCCGTCGCAAGCAGTAAACTTCAATAATTGGGCCCCGTACGGCTCGTTAACACAGTCTCAATGGCGGCTCTGGCGCATGGAACCAATGGGACTGGCTTTCTTATGGATCAGTTGGATCAGTGCCTGTGGAGACCTGCGGGATCTTGTTACAGCTTTCCTAATCATTCACCGCTGGAATCAGAGGGGACTTCTTTACAATGAGTTTGTTTTCTCTTTCCTGCTCCCAGTATGCTCTCTGTGTAGAAGCTGGATGTTTTGACATGATCACTCAGGATTATTAATAAGACTGTTTAGCAACGGCAATAAAATACAGTCCCTGTTTGTTTTTTCTTTCTTTGTGGTTGGAAACGGATTTCGAACGGAGTTGGCCACTGGTCCTCCAAGAAATGTTAATCACACTTTTTATGTCAGCAACGTAATGATCAGTGGAAAGTACTTTGTGGTTGTGAACCCAGCAAAAATGTACAGAGAAAGGATGCCAATGTGAGATACCAGTGAATGCTTATGCTTAAAACTTACTGATTAGATTTTTCATGTAGTTACTTTTCTCCTTGTATGTATATAAGTTTGGTCATAACACCATCCTCTGATATTTCAGGCTGGGTTCTGTCATTGATGTGCTTATAAGTCCGATTTTAAATTATGTCCAATCATGTATGTAAGTAAGTATGCATGTAAGTATGCATGTAAGTATGGTTAAAAATGGTTTCCACTGGTAGATGTTTCTCAGAATAGCAACTATTTGAAACACTGGCGCTATGGATGTCATATCAGACGCAGACATACCTTTCAAAGGTCAAGAAACCTCAGCTCAGCAACATAACCAGGCTCAGCAGCATAAACATGCCATAGAGTAACGTCCTGTCATGACTCACTGTCCTCATAGTTTGAAATGCACTTGGAAACACTTTGGAATCAATGGGACTAGTTGCCCTTTCCCTGTGCATGGGGTTTAGAGAGAGAGAGAGAGAGAGAATGTGGGATGGGAAACTGTATGAGGCTTAGAAGCATCTGGTCACAGTGTTTGGAGTGTTTGGAGAAGACTGTAGAATTACTGCACTTCTCCTGCAGTTCTCTTGAATTCTGGAGGGGGTCTGCAAGAGGTCGTTCACCCATGACGGCATAACACCATGGAGCTATGGTGACTTGGAAGTCATAACAATGGACAGTGCACAGAGGCTGGTTAACCTGGTTCAGACAGGGAGGATTTCTCTCACAGCTTTCCTTATCTGCACTGGACTGCTACAGACTGTGTTTGGTTAGGACCAGCGTCTTATATCATGCGCTTACTGTGTACTTTCACAGACAGGTTTAGTACATTGTAGACTACTTTAAGTCCAGCTTTATGGTGAAGCCATGAAGTTATATCCATTTCAGAAAACTAAGCCTCATCAGAAGCAACCTCCAAATCACGGTTTCAGTCAATGAGGACTTGACCCTCTAGGAATCCCAAATGGCTGGGGATTTTTCAGGGCCTCTTGATTTACTTTACTGGGCGTCTGCCAAGAAAAGCTTTGGCGCTGCTAAAAAAAATCCTTGCTAAGTTCTTCTTGGAGTAGTTACCTGTTGCTTCACAACATTAGCAGACAACTGGACAATTTCATGTTGTGTTGGAACAAAAGGTGTTAACTACAAATATAAATAACAATGTTTGCACTTTATTATCTTAGTGTTTCCAGAATTTAAAACTCAACAACTGCTGTATTATTATCCCTGAAAGCTTCCAAACCCTCAAACTTTCCATCCGTGTATCCGTCCTGATCGCTTGCCAGCATTCACATGCAGTTAATGAGTGGGGGGAGAGAGTCCGTCTTTAAAAGCTCTCTCTTTGGTCAGTCTGCCCATATGCTACTCCACCACATCTTGGCTTTGTCTTTTGTTCTAACGTCAAACTGTATTAATACCGTAGCGCTTAGATCCAGGGCTCTTTAAAAGAAATACCAATGTTTAGCAAAGACGACTTAATGAATCATGAAACTGCTTTCGTAATGAAAGCAATAACTGGAAGGAATTGGGCACCTTAACTCATGTTGGAAGCCTTTCCAATCTCAGGGCTAGTCAAAAAAAAAAAAACAAGTCCTCATATAATGGGCCAAGAATCAGCTATTGATCTGCACTAAAACTTTATGATGCCATCCACCAGCGGATTATTCTTCAAACAAAGAAAAGTGGATGGAGAAGAGTGAATGTTAATATTAACCAGGATTTCAATTAGACCTGATTTTGCGCACTTGTTAAAGTTTAACTGACACTTGGGTGATGCTAAACTTCAAGGCAGTCGAGCATCGTAATCGTCACCAAACGAAAGAGGCAGCGAGAAAATGGTGGAAAGAGTGATCAGAGTTCAGAGAGCATGAAATGGAGAGAGAGAGAGGAAGAGAGAGAAAGAAAGAGACAGACAGACAGACGGGCCGGTGGAAACCTGACAAGAGAAGCCCAAAACAGAACCACATGCAAGGTGTTCACAGACGCCCACAGAAGCCAGTCAGGAGAATCCGAGTGAGTGTGAGAACGGAACATATCGACTGAGCCAGGGAACAGAAAGCCTGTGGGGGTTTGTGTGTGTGGGTGTGTGCGTGTGTGTGTGGTGCTGCTTAGATCATTATTTTCTTTGACGGTTGTATTTTCCTATTCTCCAGAGCAGGCTTTTCTCCATTTAATATTCCCGACATTACTGATTGTGAATCTTTTCAAATTGTTGGGGGGGAAAAAAGCTGGACGTGTTTCTGCATATCATAGAAGTGTCCACTTCATACCAGGATGAAAATGATAAAGTAGACCATCCAACGTAGTATGGTTTTCCCACCTATAATTATGTCAACATCAATATCTCTTTCTAAACTCTTCATCATTAAGAGGAATAAGCTTCAGACTGTGATGGCCGGCTATCTACCGTAAAGTCATGCCACAGCCCTGGACTCCTTTTTCACTTGTGGCTAGTCAACAAACTGGCTTCTCTTGCCAAGGAAGTTGATTGGTGCTCCTCTAATTGGCAAGATAGATGACCAACCAGTCTGTGGGTTGGTATCATTGGCTGCAGAGCCCAAAAGTCAGCTGTGGGGAGGGACTGTGTGTTGGACGGGTCCACCAAGAAATGCAACAGTGTAGGAAAGTATGGAAACCAGCACTTTTGATGGCACACCACAAAATGACATAATACCAAGATGTGGTGAGGCCATTCTTCACAGGAAACGGCAACAAAAAAATCCTTTTAGTTCTGAAAAAAAAAAAAAAAAAAAAACGGCACGGAAAGAATTAGTTGGAAGGTTTCACCTCTTGTGTGGCCTTAATGTTACATGAAAATGCAAACAAGCAGAAGGCCAGAAGACTGAGTTTCTTTCTTTCTCTCTCTCTCTCTCTCTCTCTCTCTCTCCATGCACCATTGATCAGAAAACAGCTGACACATGATTTCCCTTTGCATTTAACCACTGGCTGACATAATATAATAATAATGTATAATTTAGCTAATTGTAGGCCTAAGTCTACCAGCATTATTGCTAATTGCAAAGTCTTTATATAGGGTGCAGTAAAATGCTTTTTTGAAATTGAAGTTGAATGACTTCAGTTCTTTTTAGTTGGTGTTTGCATGGGAATATGTTGTACTTTTTTTTTTTAATGTTTTTTGAGTTGGGACTCTCAAACTCCCAAATCTTTTTCACAGGATGTGTTTTTCTTAATATTAGCTGGTTAGAGTTGAAGCTGAAGTGTTCTCTTTTTCTTTTTGTTGTTTTTCTTAGTTGCACATCACTGTCACCCCCAAGAGTGTTCGACTGAACGTGGACTGCCAGGAGGTTGCTGAAAAAGCAATCAAGGAGGCAAGGAATGTCTCCACAGATGGCTATGAGGTGCTGGGCAGGATGGCAAAGTCTGGTGGCGCTAAGACGGAGACTGCAACAGTAAGTGAAAAATTGCTGGAAAACTGCTGTGAGCGTTCTCCAAGGAAGAGCAGCAGCTATCTTAACAGATCAGCACCCCCATAGTTTTGCTTAGCCTTTTTGTCTGTCAATGGTCTATTAAAAGCTGGCGTGTCTGCCCTGCGCTGAAGAATGCCTACTAGCTGGATGGATAGCTGCACAGAGCCCACGTTTATTACCTCCCTTGTGCGCTGTGGGCTCAGTGCATGCGGCCATGTTTTTGCATTCCCCATTGCTAGGAGTCAATGGAAGCCATCTGTAACATCCGTTTGTGCTTTGTCCTCCACACCTCCCCCCCTCCCTCCCTCTCTTCCTCTCTTCCCCTTCTCCTGTGTAGTTCCAGCTCCAGATGTTTGATATTGTCTGCAGCTTGGGTTGGACCACCAGAGACAGATGTTGTGACTTGCCAGCAACGGTAAGTGGTGCTTTTGGTCCAGATAGTCTTGCTTGAAGGAAGGATTTGGAAAACCCACCAGCAGCCCACCCCACTCCTTCCTCCAGTCAGATCATTTAAACATGGAGATTGTGTGTGTTTGAGAAACAGAGAGAGAGAAAGAGAGAGAGAGAGAGAAAAAACTGTTCTCTGCAATGCCATCTCCACTGATGAAGCTATCTGGGGTGTCATCGGGCCAGCCCTACTTCAAAGGTGGTGTGTCAGAAAGGAATGGGCCCTTGGCCCGCTGAAGGCAAAGAAATGATGAATGAAGTGTCCCCTACGTCTCCTGCTGCACAGCCGCACATGCGCATGTGCTTGTGTTTGTGCAGGTGTGGCTGAAACGCCCAGGAACTCTGTGACTGCAGGTTTACTGGACAGTTACAACCACGACCACGATCAGCTTAGTGGTGGCTCATCAGTGACTACTGTATATTCATGATCATTTTAACTGTATAGAAACAGCTTTTTTTCCAGGCATCCACATGAAGGTGTTGCCATGACAATATCTTATCTAAATGTGCACAAAAAGCTGTAAGTAAGTAAACCCATCTTCATTTGAAAAGGAATTTGGTTATCATAGCATTGCAGTATATTTCAAGTCATTCAAGATGAGTTGCCATTGATGGTTTATTGAGCAAGACTGTATAGGAAAGTTACTGGCTCCCTTGACGACTTGTGTCACGTTATGTAATTTGCATGAAGTAAAAGGCCGCTGTAAGAGCCCTGCTTTAAAGCCTGGGCCAGTAAATATGGCTTGATTGAGTCCAGCTGCTCTGCTAAGCTACCATATTGATCAAGGTTCAGCAGCCTTCAGAAGTCTTGACACCCATCTATGCAGAGCCTGTCAGGCAGAAACAGATAAATCAATGGCTTCCACTTTATATTTATGTTTCCTAGTTACATTCTGCACAGTTCTTCCATTCATTCGTGCAGTTTCTGGTTGCACGCAAGTGTAACTAGACATTTGGGTTAGAATAGTGCCAATTTGGACGAGAGGACTCCTTCCTCTTGGACACAGCTTCATGCATGGCATCCCTTGACATTTCTAGAGACCATTTCATTTGATACCACTACTACATTTTCTTCTTTTTTACCTATCTTTTTTACTTAGGCCAAAGTATAAGTTATGATTTTTAAATCCAATCAGTTGGAAAACCATTTTCACTGTATGGCAACATCAATGGTTATTTTCAATGAGCGAAACCTCCCTGTGCTTTGTTCAGTTTAATGTGGTCGAGCAGTTTCTGGGATCTTTTCCCATAATCTCAAGTGGGGTGGTGAAATGCAATTTCCTGCTTCCTTCTGACCAGTGCTGTGGAGCTGTGTGTCTGAAGCGCTGGTCCAGTCCTGGACCCATGGGGCAGTTGAGCCCTCTGCTAAGCTACCAGAGGAGCTTTTTTTTTTGGTCTAAAACTCAATCTCATCTCTCACTTTCTTTGTCTTTCTCCTCTTTTCCTCTTTTCTTCACCCTCCCCCTCTGTTTCCCCTCCCAGAGAGATGAGGCTAAGTGTCCGGCTCTTCCCCACTCCTGCACATGTACACAGGATAGCATTGGCCCCCAGGGGCCTTCCGGCCCTCAGGTAAATCCATTAAAGCTCTCCTGTCAGACATCACCCCCACCCACTGCAGCCTCCAGTCATCAAGGACCACTCTGCATGCTGTTTGGGATGATGTGGAAAGGTGTTCTGTTACAGAGATGGAGGGCATTTCCCTCCTGTCATTAATGCATGCGTCTGCTCTTTAGATTTAGCAATAAACGTGGAGACACCTCCTCTCCTCTCGCTACTACAAGCTTTGCTTTAGCAGTAGGAACAGCACCCCAAGTCTCTGGCACTGGCCCCTGCTCCATCCAGCCAGAGAGAACACTAACAAAGGCAGAGGAGGAGAAATGGATGGCTAGCAGAAACTCATGGGGGAAAAAAACTAATTGTTCTGGAGTGAGCTTGCGGTGGGCACGGCCTGTGGCTCTCTTATCCCAAACTGGAGGAGCTTTGAGGGCCTCAGCTTAATGTTCAGGAGATTCCTCTCCTGGGGGAAGGGGAGAGAGGGAAGGGCTGACTCTCTTTCTCTCCGTCTGTGTTGGCTTTTCCAGGGAGCCCCCGGCACCAAAGGCCCTCGTGGAGACCGAGGCGAGTCAGGACCTCCGGTAAGCAGCATCTTTAAATCACCTGTCCTCCTCTCCTCCTATCCTCCGCATCAGTAGTACACTCACCGCACATACAGTAGGCATTCACACAAATACACAGATTCACACACACACACTCCAGCACACACATTTACACATCTGAACTGAGTTAATCTACTCGCTCACTGGTGATTTAAAGACTGCAAGGTATTTAAGATTTAATGACAAAGAGAGTCTCTTTAATTTGCCATTACTCAGCGTGGGACACCTCTGGCTTCGTGCTTTAGAGGCAGGAGCTGTCATGAGGCCTGTGCTTTGTGATGGCTTTACTGCTTCCTGTCCTATATTTGCAGCACAGCGTGATATATTTGTCTGTTCTATGTTCTGCTTAGGGTCCTATTGGCCCGCGTGGAGAACCGGGACTAGCCGGTCCGATGGGACCTCCAGGTCCTCAAGGCCCTAGCGGACTGTCTCTTCCAGGAGAACCTGTAAGTTGTGTGTTGTTTTTAAACCCCACTTCCTTATTCATCAGGTAGAACTGTAATATACATGTACACATCCCTGTTTCCGCGTGTGGGCCTTTGTAACACAGTCAGTGACGTTTATTAGCATTTCCTGATCCATTTAAAGCGCAGTGAGAGTGGCGGGAGGACGAGAGGGAACGTCTCGTGGCTGATTTATAGCCAAGCTTCGCAGACTTCTCACAGCCCGTATATTTCAGCTAGCTGAGTTATTAGCGTCCAGTCACTCCCTTTTTTCCTTCAGGTGATGCCTTCAAATTGAGCAAAATAAATCGAGTGTGGTGAAATACTGTAGCCGTGTGCTAGGCCTCAGAGGTGTTCAAGGTTGAGATGTGAAAGTTCACCTCGCGGCATTCTCTCTCTATCTATCTTTCTGTCTCTCTCTCTCTCTCCTTCTTTCCTTCTTTCATCTCACAGGGCCGGCCAGGACCAAAAGGAGATAATGGTGAAGCTGGAATTCCCGGACGTCAGGTAAGGCCAGTGCAGTTTGACTGGAGCGTCAACATCCGCTCTGCCCAAGATTCTCTCAAGCCAGAAAACACCTCAGTATGAGAGGAGCACACTGTATCTGAGTTTCTACAAATCAAAGCCACCTTATTACAGTCTGGTTGTGGGTTTCATTATTTCAATTTTCTGTTGGCCAGACACTAAAATGCAGATGGCTCCCAATACTGTATTCCGTCACAGTGTGTGTGTGTGTGTGTGTGTGTGTGGGGGGGGGGGGGGGGATGAATGTGAGACATGACATTGTAAAGCACTTTTGGTGCTTAGGGAAGTATTAAAAAATGTCATCCAGATACTGCCCGCCATAGTCCCCATTCTACATGCCTGGTCTCTCCGTTCATGTAGTAGCATTTTTAAGTGATCTGATTTATGGTTGCATAGCAGACAAGCAATTAGCATGCTTGGTGATGTATGGTGGCGCTAGCGGCTGTTGTCAGTACCGCTGCTGGCCTATTAGCAGTACTAATGTCATCACTCAGGGCCATGCCAACACGTGTGACGTGTCCAGACATGTCGTAGGAGGCCACTTCACATGACGAAGGAGGTGATTTGCTTAAAGCTGTAGCATGGTCCCCTATTGACAGGGATGTCTCTTTCTTTCTCTCTTTCTTTCTCTCCTTCTCTCTCTATCTTTCTCTCTCTTTCTCTCAGGGTTCTCCTGGTGTGGCCGGCCCGGTTGGACCTCCTGGCCCGGCTGGAGCAAGGGTAAGACACGTGGCACACACGATATTTGTAGGACAGATTTAAAATGATTAGTATATTAGTATCAGTATATTATAATGTGCGTAGGAGACTCTAGTGAGAGAGAATCCTGTAGAGGCCCAAGGTCAGAGGGGCAGCTGAAAACTGATAAAATGTTGTGTGTACCGCCCATGAGACTAACTGAAGTATAAACGTGTGTAAGTCTTTTGTTCTGGTTCAGAAAGCGTAACCAGCTGATTGCTGTATACTTACTATTCACCAATGAAACTGTAATGTTAATTCAGACTTGGGACTCCTCTCTCTTTAAACCAACACATAGTTTTTTTTCCTGACACATAGTAGCAAACAGCAGTCAGTATTCTACTTCAGTTGGAGCTCAGACAGCCACTCAAGCGCATTCCACTGGCAGTCGGGCTAATTGTCTCTTGTCTCTGTCTCTGTCTGTCTCTTGTCTCTGTCTCTGTCTGTCTCTTGTCTCTGTCTCTGGTGTCTCTTGTCTCTCTGTCTCTTGTGTCTCTTGTCTCTGTGTCTCTGTCTCTTGTGTCTCTGTCTCTTGTCTCTCTTGTCTCTGTGTCTCTTGTCTCTTGTCTCTTCTGTCTGTCTCTTGTGTATGTCTCTTGTCTCGGTGTCTGTCTGTGTCTCTTGTGCCTGTCTCTTGTGCCTGTCTGTGTCTCTTGTGTCTGTCTCTGTCTCTGTCTCTGTCTGTGTCTGTGTCTCTTGTGTCTGTCTCTCTGTCTGTGTCTCTGTCTCTTGTCTCTGTAGGGACAGCCTGGTCCAGAGGGCCCATCTGGACCTAGAGGAGGTCCTGGACCAATGGTAAGAAAGCTGCTTTCCTCCCCAATCCTCACCCCCACCCAAAACAACACAACACAACCCTCACCCCCACCCAACACAACACAATCCTCACCCCACCCAACACAACACAACCCTCACCCCACCCCAACACAACACAATCCTCACCCCAACCCAACACAACACAACCACCACCCTACAGTACAATACGACCCAACAGAACCCTCACCCAACCCTACAGCACACAACACAACCCAGCCCACCCTTACTCCCAATGCAATAGCAAGTGCACTCTTAGTTGTGCTGAATGTTTAGCCATTGGCTCTGAATCCCTGGCATTCCCATGATGAGAGTAAAGCGTGCAACTCATTCTCAGTGCTGTGGTTTCCCCCTGCCTCCAGTTAATGGCCCCTTAATGGCAGTAGGCGTCACGCCAACCTGCTGGGTTTGCATGCCTATACTACCCTCTGTTTGACTGCTCCGCTCAACCTTATATGTGGTCCCAAATCACCCCCCCTCCTCATGTGTTAGTGCTTATAGATCCGCAGTTGCTAGCTCCGAGGCTTTGTGATGGTTGAGTGTACCCAGTGTGGCGAAGGGAGTGACAGCTGATGAGTGTGTTCTTTGTCTTCCACAGGGAAACCCAGGAACCCCCGGGATGCCAGGCCCACCAGGAAATACAGGAAAACAAGGAGAGCCAGGACTTGCTGTACGGTTCATGTTTTAGTCACGCCATTCAGTAGTATAAACAACCAAGAGACACAACACACACTGATGCACTGACAATCACTGAGGGGTTTGGACAGCAGTAAAGCAATGTAATGTTAATTTACAGAAATTAGGTGGTGTAAACATTTAGATCCTTGTCATGCCAGTTTGATGTCTCTAAAGTTGAGGGAAATGTAATGTTATTAAGCAGCAATCACACTGCATTAAACTTGAGGTCTTTTCTGTGCTCAAGTCTTTTTAGGAGTCCCAGTTCTTAATTGAAAACTGTGGTGAGGATTAGTGTCCCATTGACAAGACTGTAAAAGCAAATTGAACTCTAAAGCTTGTACTGTTCTTTCATGTTTCTTTTAGGGCCCACTGGGAATGAAAGGAGAAAAAGGAGAGAAAGTAAGTAAAATAAACACACGTGTTAATCGCGTGCGATCGCAAATAGACATCAAAGTAGAGACCTGCACTCCCGCGGGTGTACCGCGGGACCCAACGCAAAACAGTGCAATGCGGGAATAAATTTGAAAGCTCATCGCGGGCGCGGGCAGGAGCGGGACTGCACTATGTGGGAGCGGGCGGTAGGATGATAAACTGCAGTCCCGCAAACACAATATGAGTGTAAAATAAAATATATTAATTGATTAATGTAGTGCCTAGCATACATAATTTGTGCCGAATATTTTATTTACTGTTACTAAAATCATTAAAACTTGCAGATGTAGCCTACCCAGATAGCAAACAGGCGTCGAATCGAAATTGGTTGTTGGTTGGAAAGGTATAGGTATCCATCAGAGGACCGAAATTCAATGTTGAATCAACGTGATGGACGGTCGTAGTGGTACACTCAGCTCTGCGATAAACTTCAAAAAGTTCAGCCAATTAAGAGGCCTTTCAGTGAGATAGAAATTAAGCCAACG
>JAGFZM010000751.1:89363-104382 GCA_017657215.1 Limnothrissa miodon | reverse complement strand
ATTGGTTGTTGGTTGGAAAGGTATAGGTATCCATCAGAGGACCGAAATTCAATGTTGAATCAACGTGATGGACGGTCGTAGTGGTACACTACGAGTGTACCACTACGAGAGAGTGCAGAGCTCTGCGATAAACTTCAAAAAGTTCAGCTAATTAAGAGGCCTTTCAGCGAGATAGAAATTAAGCCAACGTCCCTCTTGCAGGATTTTTGCGGGCGGGAGTGGGACAAAATATTGCCGGTGCGGGCGGGAGCGGGAGTGAAAATTACAATTCTTTGCGGGTGCGGGCGGGAGCGGGATAGCACAATGCGGGTGCGGGACTGATAATTCTGTCCCGCGCAGACCTCTACATCAAAGTCTTGAGCATTAACGCTTCTTCTTTTTCTTCTACTTTTTTTTTTTTTTTTGCCAACAGGGAGATACTGCGTCCCAAAACATGATGCGCTCCATCGCCAGACAAGTTTGTGAGCAGTTGGTCAACCGTAAGTGGCCTCATTGTATCGTTCCTAAACATGCTTGGACATCAAAGGCAGTGGCCTTATTTTCTAGCTCCTAACCATGCTTGGACATCAAAGTCAGGCTATTAGTTATGTACATGGCCGCTAATGCCTGTAAATTGGACATGTATAGCGCCCCTAGTGGCTGTAAATTGGACATGTATAGCTCCGCTAATGCCTGTAAATTGTTTGCAGGACAAATGAGCAGGATCGACATGATGCTCAACCAGATCCCGAGCGGTTACCGTAGCAATGTAGCCGGTCCCGCCGGTCCCCCCGGACCCCCTGGCAATCAGGGCCCACGCGGAGAGCCTGGCCAGGGTGGCCGCAGTGGTTTCCCTGGCAACCCTGGTTTACCCGGACCACAAGGCGAGAGAGGTGAGGAGTTTGTTGCAGAGCGTTTTTGCCCGATCTCCCTTATGGGAGGATTATATTTAGGAGGCTCCTTTAAACAGGATATCTCCCTTATGGGAGGATTATATTTAGGAGGCTCCTTTAAACAGGATATCTCCCTTATGGGAGAATTGTTTTTATTTATATTTAGGAGGCTCTTCTTAGATTTGCTGTCTTTGGTGCAAGGCACTGAAAAACAACCAACCAGTTTTATAGCTGTAAAGGAAACTGGACTTGTTCAGCATTCCACAAAACGGTTCCAGCAAAACTGTTAGACTCTTTGTTTGTGGCATTGCACAGTCCAGTCCTTGGACCTGTTGGCATGTGAAACATCTTTTGGCAGTGGAAGCACATTTTTTTTGTGATGAGTTTCTGCAAGGATATATCTCATTCCTGATGTACTTGTTGAAGAAAACACCCAAGGCAGTCACATTGTGTTAAAGATCCCCAGCACTAATGATTGTTTTTCCTCTGCTTGTCTTGTCCATCACACAGGAATGCCCGGAGAGAAGGGAGAGAGAGGAACCTCTGGGGTTGGGCAGAGAGGACAAAGAGGACCAGCTGGTCCACCTGGTACACACACCTTTTACACACACACACACACAGAGACACACATACAGACTGAACCTTCACACCTAATGTCCATGAAAGTATTTTTGCATTGTGCAGGGTTTCCTTTTCCTTACCCAACAGTACAGTAAGAGAAAGCTCAACGTGCTTCAGGCCCCCATTGAGAGCTTGGACGCTTCAGAAGTGGTTTCTCAACTCCACTGGTGGAGTTTTGTAATGCATATCAACCATAGACCCCCACTCTTTCACACACGCACACACACACACACACACACACACACACAGCGCTCCATCCCTGAGAAAGCAGAGGAAAGCATAACATGGCAGTGAAAAGGGATTGACTGTGGGAGAGCATGAGGACTAGAGGCTGGACAGGAGTGGTGGGGGGGGGGTCAGATTCACCTTAATGTATCCCATGAGCCCTTGTTTTGGCACCTGTGTGTCATAAATTCATCTCGGTCAGGTCAGATGCTCTGCCAGCCACACTTCTCCCAGCCTTAATTTATGTCACTGTTGCTGGTGACTGACCCAGAGCCCAGCTGGTTCCTCCGACAGGCCGCCAGTAATCTATGCGTATGGACACAGTTGGCTTGGCATGGGCGTCCCTTATCAGTGGTGGAGGTCCGGCTAATGCAGACACTCTACTCATATGATCTCAGCCAGTTCAACAAGCAATTACGTCCTGCTATTACAGGTTTTGTCATGGAGACGATTGCTCTGAGCGCTCTGTAGGCTTGGAAATGAGTGGAGATATAGATGAGGTTTTCAGCAGCTCAGCCATGCCGTGGTCACTTGAGTATTTTGGCAGGGGACAAAAAAGAGAAATGTTGGAAATCAGCATTTATGACCCATCATCCACATACAAATTGCTATTCAGTGTGTTGCTCTGAGCCGCTTGAGTCCCAAAGAAGTCGTCTATAACGGCGAAGAAAACCGCCAGACAACAGAGGACTCAGCCTCTAGGTCCTCTCGCTTGGTGCTTCCCCGTGTTCGGACATTGCCAAGGCTTCTTTCTGTGAATGAACTGATGGCAAAATGTGTGTGAATGCGGTACAGTAGTAGGAAGCTAGCAGCGATGACTCATTGTTTAAGAAGTCCGGGTTTGGAGTTTGGGTGGGTTGGGGGTGGGGATGGGGACGGATAATCAGATTGTTCCTTCAGCAAGCGCCTTTCTCTCAGGAGCTTTTCATCGCAAGCACATGTGCTGATTTAAGGGAGTGAGACAGAG
The DNA here is from genome assembly GCA_017657215.1 of Limnothrissa miodon. Classification (NCBI taxonomy): domain Eukaryota; kingdom Metazoa; phylum Chordata; class Actinopteri; order Clupeiformes; family Clupeidae; genus Limnothrissa; species Limnothrissa miodon. Next base: position 101,697 of record JAGFZM010000751.1, on the reverse strand, counting down.
CAGAGCGGAGGGGGTGGGGGGAGGTTGGAAAAAAATCCCAAACTTGGTTTATGCTGTCTAGACGGATGGGGGCAGGGGGGACTCCGCCAAGCACGGAACACTTTCCCCACCGTCTCGCTTTTTTTTTTTTTTTTTTTTTTAATCAAGCCATCTAAACATTGAAATTACAGTGCAAGAAACCAGTTCCCTTGTAATACGGCCACTGCGGATGCGGGTGATGTCAGCAAGCTACTGAGGGCATGTCTTTTCCCTGAGACCCCCTTCCTCTTTCCCACACACACACACACACACACACACTACCCCATCCCAGCCCAACCCCTCTGACTCTCTGTTCCAGGACCACAGGGCCCGTCGCAGACAGGCCCCCCAGGTCCTCCTGGCTCTTCTGGGGAGCGTGGCCAGGCCGGCCGGCAGGGCACCCCAGGAGTTCGGGGGCCCCCAGGACCTCCGGGCTACTGCGATTCCTCTCAATGTGTTGGCATCCCTTACAACGGTCAAGGCTACCAGGGTGAGTCTGCAGCATCTCACACATAGGCCAGCCGCTTGTTTGCTATAGCAAACCTTAATGCAACATTAATGTTGATGCATGTGTTTTGATGGAGACGGCTAACTTGAGCGATGTCACTTGATATGGCACGGAGATCTTAATACTTAATCTGTTCGGTGAAAGCTTTTAACACTGGGTTTTAACCTGTTTGCAGGTACAGCATAGTAAGCTCTCTTGAGCGCCTGTGCTGCTTACAGTTTGAAAACCTGAAAAAAAAAACAAAAGCAAAAACAAAGCAAAGCCCATTTGTGAGATAGTATCGCACGTGCTGATGAGTCCTTAAGGATAACCACCATGGACATGATGAATGAACATTTGCTGAGCGACGTTAAACCCAAGGCAAACAAACAAACAAACAAACAAAGCATCAAGCCAAACAAACCCCCCAGAGAAGTGGACTGGCACTAACATCATCTCACTGTTTGATGAAGCGGCGGTTGGCAAGCATACGGTGGCCTGTTTGCATCCCAGAAAGCAGGAGACTGTTTACAGGGCTTCCCTTGACATAAGGAGCATGCCCAACTACTAACACAGTGGATGTTGAAGCTGAGACGAGGGGAGTGTTCACTTTAGCTGCTAAATATCATTGTGATATTCAGTGGTTAAAATGCATGAATGCATTCCCTTCAAAGACCAAGTATTTTAGTCTAGAAGATATATCTGTAAATAAACTAATTGTGCCTTGTAAATTATGTTTGAATAAAAAAAAGGAAAAACCATTAGTTAACACCTCAGCCAAAGCTTGTGCCTTTTAACTCGCTGCTTGCTAACTGCCAACATAACCTCCGTTTGTTGTTTTGGCCTTGAGTGATGTACACAACCTTTGCTCAGGTTCCCAATGTAGCATGTGCCCATATGTACATGTAACCATGACAACAACATTGTATTTGCATAACTGGTGCACAGTAGGTCTGTCACTTTTTGTGTTTCAATTGTGTTTACTCTTGTTTTGTTTTGTATTGATTCATTTGTTTATGTTATACCTCAATATGAAATGAGGATAAGCCTTGATGGCTTATAGGAAACCGATGGCTGGTGGTAATCTTTACAAGAATTTTAAATATTCTATGTATTTTTTTTCACTACAAGTAAAACGATTCTTTTTCTTTTTTTCAATAAGATTATATTAGGAATTAATCTCTTAGACTGAGATTAAGGTTTTGTAAGTGAGCATGAATCCTTTTTAAGTTTTATACTTGTAATTATATGAAAAGATGAATGTCTCTCCATAAACTTTACAGAATAATGTATGTTTGCAGTTGACACAACATTTGACAGTTGATGCATACAAAGAATCCCAAACTAAATTTCTGTTCAATTGGACAACCCAATATTTCCAACCAGACGGTTACCAGCCTGCGCCTAACAACCGTGTAGTCCCCGTGCCAGAGGGAGCGACTGACGATTTTGAGACAGAAATTCAATCTCCTGGGTATTTACAAAACCAGCGTGGAAAGAGGTCTCTATCAAGAGAGGAAACAGAGAGAATAGAATCATAATCAGCCAAGAAGCCTGTTTTCTCTGAAGAATTGGAAGTTGTTTAAAATTTTTGTCATTTCTTAATATTTGTTTTCAAAAGATGATGTTGATAGATGTATAGAAAAGAGCCACAGCACTACATGGAATTCGCTAACAAACTTTTGCATTTTGACTTCATTAAGGTTCAGTTGAGATTCATTGCATTTTAGCATAACTTCACTCCAAAACTCATACAGTATGTGTGTGCTAATTGTCCTGTTAAGTGTTTTGCCTGTAACATATCAGCATCTGTGTTCATTTAGATAGAGCCTCAGTCCAAATGCACTAAGGATGTTAACATTAAAATCTCACTTGTTTGTGTGAAACTAACCACTAGTCTCCATTCACCTGTTTGTGAAGTCCTATCATGAAACGTGGAAGTGTTGCCATACATTGTTTTTGTCCATTCAAGTAAAGAGGCTCACTGCTCGTGTCCACCTGCACTTCTTTGTTCTTCAACATGTGGCATCATTCTCTCAGACAAATTATTATTTACCAGGTTTATTATACCAACCCAAAGCTGTCTCTTACCAGTGGTGGAATTGCATGTCTGTGTTGTATATTTAGTAAGGACTTTTCTTAAAAAAAAAACAGAATATAGTTTTTTTATATATATATCAATACCAATGCAGTTGAAATGTGTGTGCAAGACTATATACATAGAATTGCTTCCGTTGTTTTAACTGCATATTGTGAATTCCACAGGCTTATTTTCTTATTTATTTCTGAACCAGAGGAGGCATTTTTCAATAAAACTACTGAAAAATTGGTCATTTGTGTTAGTGTATCCTCTTTCTCACCTGAGTAGGCTACATGAGCAACTTTGACCTCACCAGTTGCACAGTGAAACCAGTTGTGACAATAAAGCTGGACGCATAATCTAAAATTTGCAAGACCTCTAGCAGAGGAAATTCTTGGAGTCTCATCTGTTAGAAATTCATGGAGGTCACTGTTACGTGTCCTTGAAGCCGTGCCCTTAAAGTCATCTTTGAACACTTTTCTCTTCAACTGTCGATCAAAGGAATTTTTCAGGGAAAAAAAGTTGTGAAACAAACCATTGAAGTATTTTCTTGGGCCTCGAAGCCTGCGGTCTGGAATGTAATGTTACATAACATTCACTGAATGTGGAGCGGGAGGGCGAATGTGCTATTTAGTTTGATCGTGCAACTGCTTTGACAGATGTGTTGAACATTTTCCAAAAGGCATTTTTAAACCTATGTACATAAAGTATATGACATTATTAATGCAGCATAAGGCAGAGCATATGATGATAATCTATTTTTATGGGATCGCTCAGCTGCCTGGCTTTTATTAAACATCACATGACAAAATGAATGCAACTCCCCAAACTTTTCTGAATAAAGCATTTTTAAAGAACTGCTTCAAAATTGTTGACATTTTATCTATTTCAATCATCCTGCGTTAAAGTATCTGTAGACTATTTTTAACTGGTGATGTGACTCACCAGCTAAAATAAAGTTCTGAGTATGAAATGTTGATTTCTTCAATAAACATGTTTATGACTTTGTTGATAAGGGTGAGAAGTTTTCAAGGCTCATAAAATGAGATAATATAATCCTTTATAATTCCTTTGCATCGTTTAGCTTGCTTTCAACATTTATGAATATGTCTGTTTTGAGATGTCAGTCTAAACAGTGTGAGCATATGATATGAGGTCATCTGAGGATCATAAGGGAAAGAAGGAAACAAACTGCAAGGTTGCCAGGTAAATAGTATTGTAACATAAATCATTTCAGCTTTTTTTGTGACTTTCCAGCCATCTTGTCTCAAGCATGATACCTTGTCTCAAGTTTTATACCTGTAAGAATATGAGGGTGAGGATAGGACTACTCTACCATAAAATAAAATAGAAAACACTTTCTCCTGTTAATCACGTCCCGCCCATCAACACTAATCTGGGTCACTGGGAATGCTGTCTGTGTGGAAGGGGACAATAGTCAGTAAAAGAAAAAAGGTGGCTGACACTGCTGAATGAAACAGGCTTGTTGACTTACTGAAGTTGTATACGCCTGTGTTTTGTGAAGGTTGAGTCTCCCATTTGTGTGGATTGAGCTAGTGAATTTGAAACAGTAGAAAGGATATAACATATATAACAAGTTTTTTTTAATTTTTTTTTTTAAATAGGATTAGCCTACTGTAATATTTCATCTTTTAGAGCAAAGCAGACTTTTTACATGTATGTATTTTAAGGACAGAACAAGACAATGGATGACAGAGGTCCCATAGACAGAAACGACTTACTCTTTTGGTGTATGCCATACAAAGGCCACACATAATGTTCAAAAGAATTGTTAAAAAATGTCAAAAGATCTGTCATTTGGTCTTGCATTCCAATGAAACCACTCCTGAATTCCATCTGATTTAATTTTGGAGCAAAAGTTGTAATTCACAATTTTAACTTCCAAGTTGCTCATCTGTTTTTGCATCAGGTCTTATATTTACACAAGTGATATCCACCCCTATGGAGTGAATAAGTCTCCTCTCAATTACCAAATGATCCAAGCCATTCTGTACAGGTTTACTACAATATTTGTTGTTTTATGTAGCTAACCCTGTTTTAAGAACAAAACTTTCTAGTATTTTCCTGGACTTTAGAAGGCATTCAGGACTTGTAAAACGCTGTCCTACATTAACACGTTAATACATCCCAGAGGAGGTTTCATTTGGATGTGTAACCTGAGCTTTGAGGTGGAAAGTAAATGTCTGATGTTATGTGGCATAGCAGGGAAGATAGATCTGGTGTGGACATGGAGGGTCATTCTAACCCTCTTACAAACTACAGGGGAGACTATTTGAGAGCCTTGGATGTGTCAAATAACTCACACCGAGAATGGACTTTATGATTGTAAAGTTGATGCAGGGTGGAATATTTTCCGTCTTTTTGAACCAGGAACACAAATTGTTCTATTATTGAGCATTGCTTTGTTAATAAATCTTGCAAATGACTTCCCTTCACATCAGTGTTTATCATGACTATACTGTGATGTATGCCTGTGTGAGACATTTCAATAAATCTTGCTGTAATTATTACATCTCATAAAAAGACCTCTCATTAATTCTAAAAGGATTCTAATGCTATTACCACTCTAAAATGAGTAGGCTTTTTTTAGTTTTGTTTTTCTATAAACACCATGAGGTAATGGCCTGAATCCTTGGCATTCCCCTGTAGGTCGGTATTTAATTTAATTTTAATTCACAACCAAAAATGGTCTCTGAAATAGGTGAGTCCCTGTGTTTGTGTAAATATGAATGGAGTAGGGGAAAGATCTGTGCTTGTCATTAGCATACTTCTTCTCTCAGCTTGGCGGCTCTGTGGGTGGTTAGGGGGTCAGGAGTCGGGATATTCAGCCAAATGAATCAGGCTGTAGCAGAAGTTAGCGTAAGGGCTAGGGGCTTCCCAGTGTAGCAGAAGTTAGCGTAAGGGCTAGGGGCTGTAGCAGAAGTTAGCGTAAGGGCTGGGGGCTGTAGCAGAAGTTAGCGTAAGGGCTAGGGGCTTCCCAGTGTAGCTAAAGGTCAGAGATTGTGTCCGGCTCAAGACACTCTGTCCTGTCATAGAGGTCCACTGCAGTGTTGGGAAAGTTACTTTGGAAATGTAATGTGTTACAGTTACAAGTTACTCTATCTAAAATGTAATAATAGTGTAACTATTTCAATTACTTTAAGAAAGTAATGTAACTAATTACATTTGATTACTTTTTAATTACTTTCCCACATTTTGAATGAATTTTGTCAGCTTTTAATCATTTCCAGTTTTTAAAACCGTGGATTACCCTTTAAGTATTAATCAACACTGACTGCTGTAAAGATCCCTACAAACTCCTTAGAATTCAGTGCATTAACTAGAAGTTGTCTATTTTGTGTGATTGCTAGCGCATTTTTACTTTCTGCAATGGGCTAAACCAGGGGTTGCCAACCTGCGGTCCTGGACAGCATGCAGAAATTTGTTAATTTCGCTCTCAAAATGGCAGGGAATAAATGCAAAGCAAAGCGAAAATATGACACAGGACGTTTGAAATTGGGGAGTTCGAGGTGCCATGGCTCAGCGGGCTAAAGCGTTGTGCCATGACTCCGGCAACCCAGGTTCGAATCTGACCTGTGGTCCTTTGCCGATCCTGCCCCATATCTCTCTCCCGTTCATTTCCTGTCTTTCCACTATCACTATCCAAATAAAAGGCAAAAGCTCCAAAAAAATATGTAAAGAAATGGGGGAGTTTATAGTTTTTTGTTGAACGTAAAGGCAAATCATTCAGCCTTACATGGTGGGTGGGTGTGGGTGAGAGAAAGGGGGGTGATATTAATGTGTGCCAATGTATGATGTGGCCCTTGCTGTAACACAGTAAAAATGTGGCTCTTGGGTCTCTGACTGGTTGACCACCCCTGGGCAAGGCCAACACTGAGCTTCTATCTGACATTGCAGTCATCATCACAAGTGCAGACATGCAGTTCAAACATGACAACAAATGTTTCACTGTGGAAGATATGTAACTTGAAATGTAATCCTGAACATTTCCTTAATGTAACTGTAATTCAATTACACAGTTTTTCAATGTAACTGTAACTTATTACTGTTACTTTTATTTTGTAATTAAATTACGTAATTTTGTTACATGTAACTAGTTACTCCCCAATACTGGTCCACTGGGACTGCATGAGTAGGAAGAGTGGGAGCTGTGAGTGAGTCAGCTTTAATCGGATGCTGGAGGAGGAATGCTGGTGTTTGTCTTCCTGTCCCATGAAATACTTTTGGTTCAGTGTAGACTAAACCAGAAAGAAGAAGTAAACCTTATTCCAGATCTGAGAGAGTGTGTGGTTTGGACAAGTCATTCCTGCATCATTTATAACAAACAACAATTTAACACTTCAGCTACAGCAAAACAGTCCACAGATTGTGGTTTGTACTGTGTGTGTGTGTGTGTGTTAGGCTACTGTACCACTCACCCTGAGCAACAACCTATAGTTCAGACACGGACAGATATACTCTGAGCCTGAGCACGAACCTAAGGTTCAGACATGGACAGATTCATGGGATTTGGGTTCAAGAGACATTTAGTTCAGTTGAAATGATGAAATACTAAGGGAGACCTAACAGACTAGAGCCACTGCAGAACAAAGATGTTTAAGATGCTCCTCAGCTGTAATGTAAACATACAGTAGGGTACAGTATGTCTAATGTAAACATACATACTACACTACAGTACTACAGGCTACAGTATGTCTATGGACAGGATTGAGACTCAGCCAGGGAAAAGGTGGCCTGAGTAGGCTTGTATGGCTGTATGAAATACTGGAAATAATGGATTCTCAATGGTATTCTCAACTACAGTAACAGATATTCCATCAAGTATTTTTTTATGTGATGGATCATAAAAGGCAGGCTATTTGAATGTCATTAGTTCATCCATAGTTTACAGTGAAGGATAAACACACTGCACGCCACAGGTCATAGAAGAACACAACATTCATCTCATAAACTTCGGATGGTCAACAAAACAAAGTTGAATTAGTGTAGAAAGCGCAGGGGCAAGGCATTCCAAGGGGGTGATATTGCTCAGTGATGCTCCTGTTTTTATCAGTGATGGGCTTTGCAGATGTTTTTCTCTCTTCTGCCTAATGTCTCCTGCACCTCCCTGTGAGTAGTCTGAGCAGAGTCACTGAAACAAAGCCTTCCATGGCCAATGTCATCTCGCGCCTAAAGGATTTCATCCATTCAGAGGTGCATGTCAGTTCTGCACAGTCCTGAACGGGCAGCATATGATGGGCAATGGGAGTGATGCTGCCGGCTTACATGTGAAGGTTATGGAGAATTCAGCACATTGTGTTAATGTAAACCAGAGGCCCATACACGTGACGGGCACTGCAGGCTGCAGCCTGGGTTGTACAGGCGGGAGCGCAAAGCACACTTCTCCATGCTGAGATGAAAGACATTGAGTCATTGAGAATATTTTATGTACAAGAAAGGAAAAAACATGTTAATGACCCCTGCTGAGTCTGTAGTCTAAATCTATTGTAGGGAGGTAAAGGAGAACATACAATATGTTTTTATCTTTAGAAATATGTTTGAATATAAATCGTATTTAAATTCACTCCATGAGTGTCCATTTTTCAAAGGCTTATAGTGTGACTTCAAATCGTCAGACAGCATTATTATGGGATGTCATCTGTCTGCACTTTTATGCCTGTTCAGCCAGTCTCCAACGGTTCCATGGTGACTTCATCACATGGTGATTCATTACTGTATCTCAAATCACACCACTCGGTACCAATGGTTTAGCTCTGACCAGGCTGGCACTCAGTTCCCCAAGGTCTCCATAAACCACTGCCTCATAGCTGAACACTGGACACGAGTGCCATGCTCAATACATCAACAGAAGTAGTTAGATGTGGCTTGGATGCTGCTCAGTAAAGTTACATTGAGGTTAGCTGAAAGTCGCTGTGAACAGCATGTGGCAAACAAGGTAATGTTGAGACTTTTTGCAACAGCGTTTGGGGCATTTGGGACTGAACTGCTGAGCTAGACCGGGTAACATGGCCCTGCTAATTTCAGAAACATACACCTCAGCCCAAGAAGCACCTGACATAAAAGCTCAAATAAGCACACATTATAAACAAACCATCAAATCTAACTGCCTCTAACCCCTGTGGTCAAGATTAAACTGATTAAACAGGCCAGGAAATTAAAGTAGCCTTAAACTTAAGTCATAGAGGTGAACAAAAATATTACAGCTGGAGTAGAATGCTGTGAAGCTTTGTGTGATTCAAAAACCGTCTTGAATCAGCAGTCTATCTGAATTGTTAGCTTTTGTTGTGGGCTAAAAATGAATGCAATGATATATTGTAAACTTAATTATAGTTTATGTAATAAATACCAATAAATGAAATGTCAGTGGCTGACTCATGAGCTATGACCCAAGAGATGGTTGAAGATGAAAATAGCCGTTTTCTTTGTCATTGTTAATGTTGGCAACAAATATTCTGAGCAACTGGAGGAACAATTGAACCCCTGTGTGTGTGATTGGAATCATTTGTGGTGCTTCAGGAAGAGTTTAATTTCATTATATTAAGTGGAATAAAAACAAATCCTCCTCTGCCTCTTTATAATCAGACATAAACCAAACCGGCAAATACAACAGACAATTATTAATTCAACGATATATATGCCTACAAGTAGGTCAGTTTGCTCCATAGCCCTTTGACATCCTTTGGCCTCAAAACCGTGTAATGTGCTTATTGTTTCAGTGCAGATTATAAATGTGATGCTGTGACATGGCTAGTTGACTTTATCATTTTATGCCGATGCCAGCTGACATTTTCAAATGTAGAAAAACAATTCTATTGTTATAATTATATAATAATAAAAAGAATATGCTCACTGCAAAACAAAAATGATGGAATTGAAACGGGAAGTGTCCCTTGTCGGAAGAAGAAGTCTTTTTGTTATAAACAATTAGGCTTTTAACTAACTGTTACCAAGCTACCTGTTTGCAGGGTCCATAAACATTAGTTTAGAGCTGTGAGAGACACTCCTCAGTGGTACCGCAGTCTATTTCCCAGATGGGTCTTGTAGGTTTGAAAGAGGATAATGCCTCCCGTTATAGCGCTTACGCCCACACACACACACACAGACTGTTCCCACTGACCGTGAGGCCAAAGGCATGAAAAGTAATCAACGCTCATGAGACAGAAAAGGACCCATGCTGATTTTATTTTACATTTCCAACTGGCCTTCAGCAAGGGGGTCATGTGGAAGCAGAGGAAACTAGGCTCAGTAATAACCCAGCGCTGGCTTTCAGAGGGGGCTGCTTCACGGGTCAGTAGGTAGAGCAAGAATATTTATAGCATTTAGTGGAAAAGCTTAGAGGGCAGCATGTTGTCTTACTCTTTTACTGGTGGAGATGGAGCCGAGTTTTTGCTTTTAAACTAAGTTAAACTTCATCTGAGGGTAGTCCTAATGCAAATCATATGTGACTGTGTGTAACTACACCTTCAAAAACAAATAGCCCAAATGTAAATATTTACATATTGATGTTCCAATACAATCCTATTCAATTGACTTATTTTCCTGACCCCACTTATAAAACTACTGCATCCCCAGGTGACCTTGATTAACAGTCGTAAAATGCATCAGACAGTCTCTGTTGACATGACATGACATGACTACCACATATGTAATTCAGTTATGCCTGAAAACAGCAGTGCTGAGCTTGGGTGGCGGTTGGATTTCTTGAGCAGTGTGCCACATAAAATAACTACCAGCATATTTTCACAGCAACAGTGTGAATATTTCATTCATGTTGTAATCTGCCACTAACACCTTGCTCTTCTTTCCACAATAGCCTACTTTTGCTCCTTTGAAAGATTCCAAAACGTAGGCAGACAGCAGCTGCAGGGCCTTATGTGCTCTGTCTGCAGTCAAGCCAGCTGCTTTGATCACTTTTCTGTGGTAGTTGATGCTGAGCATTATCTGCACAACACCTCTCCCCACACACACCCCCCTCGGCTTGAATGAGTCAAGCTGTTTAGAGCACGATGTCATCCAGTGACTCAGCAGCAGCAGCAGGAGAAGGAGCAGGGCTGCCTTCTGAGAATGGGATCTCCTGGAGCGTCGCCATGGAGCGTGCTCCGTCAGGCCAAGTTTACAACAGGATGAATTTGGGAGCACGGACACGGTGATGAAAAAGCAAAAAGCACTGTGCTGCCGCCCAGCGACGTGTTTCAACGCAAATGTTCTCTCTCTTGAATGGACACGGAGATGAGTCAGATGGGGAACCTCCCCAGCACTTCCCCCAACAGACGGTGTGGGGTGACTAGCAAAAAAACACCCGAGCTGAATGATAAAGTGCTGTTTAAGAGGCTAGACTAAATTCTGTGGCCAAATCTTAACAATGGAGGGTCAATAGCCTGTTCTCTTGTTTCTCCATGTTAAATAAATTGATTTTGTTTGCACAAAGATTTTTTAGACTTGCAAATTATTGTCTTGTTCTAGAATAAAGTCATTTTCTTGTTTAAATGTTATAAAGAACAGTGTAAGATTTTAATTGAAACTAAAACTGACATCTTTTTAAAGCAGTATAGACCTAATTCCCAAAATAACTGTTGCTCTATTTGCAGACATTTTCCATCCACCCTTGATGTTAACATTTCTATTTAGGCCTTAATGATCTCTGTCATCCATTTTTATTCATGCATGTTCATGTTTGAAGTATGTTTTGAGGTCAAATTAGGAATATATACCAGGAAATTTGGCTTTGAGATTAAAAGCTGTGTTGCAACAGGGCAACCGTGTTCTGGAAACAGTGAGTCCAATCTATGTGTCTCTGCCATTGTGTTACCTACAATGTAGGCAGCTGCATTCATGACTAATCTGCTCTAAACTAAGCTAATTTTCTCCTACATGTCCCATTGTGCATTGCATTCCGAAACAGCAATGAACTTCACCATAAAAGAATGGAACAGCTTGTATTCACAGTTTTATAATTGAAACACCTCTTAATTTTCTTTTATGAGTCATTTGGTCTTTACCTCATTGCGGTGTTAATTATTACTTGGCGTTGGTTCACGTGGCCTCCTATCATTTTCCAGTCAACTCCAGCAAACCATTTCATGGGCCCTAAAAATAGTCCAGAAGTGAGCACGTCTTTGGCTATCAGTTTTTTTTTTTTTGCAATGCCAGACAGAGATGCAGATGCGTTCATCGTCTGTGGATTTGGCAGCGCTACTTGTGGCTGTGGTGGAGGATTTCCTTGATTCTGGATTTTTACTTGTGGGAAGAGCAGACACCCCTATCAGGCTCCCTGGAGTTTGTGCCTCCTTGCTTTCCCATGGAAAGAATGTGCAAACATGTGTGTGAATCATCTGGGATCGGATCAGGGTAATTCATCTCTAATCAGCCGTGAGTTTCTGCTTACGTATGACAGATGATTCCATTTTCTCCAAAATTCATAATGTTTGGTTCTACCAATACCTCCTGGTGTGATTCAAATGGTAAAATGAAACACACACACACACACACACACACACAATGTCATTATGGTTATCAAAAGTCCTGATAAAGACAGTTGCAAGCCTGTCAGGTCAGGTCAGTCTAAACTGAACAAGCAAAGCAAGCAAGCCTAAGTTCATGAGAGCTGATTTTGACGTGGAACAGTCGTGGATAGAGCTGACAGTTGAAATACTCGAAGGCCACAAACTTGTTCTCTGTGTTTACAACCGCCTCCCTTTCTTATCTAAACCCACTGTTCGTAAATATGA
>JAGFZM010000751.1:61384-80498 GCA_017657215.1 Limnothrissa miodon | reverse complement strand
CCCCCCCACACACACACAAACACACACACACACTCACTCAAACTGTCTGTGCATCATGGATCATGTGTCCATTCCTTCTGACAGACTGGAAGAAAGCCACAGAGGAAAACGTTTGCTCTAGAACGTTGTTAGCAGTGAAAAAAAGCCTCCTGAAATCGTTGGACATTACATTTAGCTGAACTAATGTTTTCCATCTGTGGAGCTACTGGGTAAAACTTTGAAGGTCAAGTTCACCTTAAGTAAAAGTATGGGTGCGCTACACTGGGTTGTCATTAAAGGATAATGAGGAGGCAGCATTTCTGTGCTCTTGTTCACTCAACATGAGTTATGTGCTCAGCCATTAAGCAGCAACACAAGCCCTCCACTGCCCCCACTGTCACTTTCTACTACACATATCAAGATCAAAGTACAACAGTAGAGCAGCATATGGAGGCACAGCAGGCCCATTAAACACATTATACACTGAATTAGAGTGCCTTTAGTGGAAGAGTGGCGACAACTGCATTCACCGCAATGGATACGGTGTTTGAGAGCAATGGCGACGTATGAAGCCCCTCAGACGTTCCAGGAAGTAAGCAGAAGCTAAGCCAGACTCAATGTAATTCAATGGAGCACATTGATGGAGCTACACTTTTTCAAGATAAGATGTTTAAACAGTCATTTCCATGGCAGCTGTACATCGAAATCAAATTTTCACGAGTAGTTAAATATGTTGACGGATTGTCACCGTCTAGACTAATGATTTAGGGAATATAAACTTATAAAAGGTTCGGCCAACACATGGATAATGATGATGGATAAAATGTTATATATGCATTTTATCATAAAATTGGTTATACATAATTTATACATCAATTGGTTGACAAGAAAAATGCTGTTTACAGAAGTAGATCAATGAGAACAGTTAACAGAACCTTTATTTGCCACAGATTTGAATCTAAATATTATTTATTGAACATTTTCCTGTGAGTACAGTTGTACGTTGTGAGCCCAGTCACTTAACAAAACACTGTTTAATCGCCTGTTGGTATTATTGACTTTACAGTCAATGGTTGGTATGGCTCTGTCAAGTCTGTAAGATAAAGAAAAAAAACGGGCAATATTACGATCTACATTGCTGTTGATGACTCTACATGTTTAGTAAACTTAACATGGTTCGGATTAATTAACACAACTGTACAAATGTGGCGAAGCAAAGCATTCGTTGATCATATTTGCCGATCGTAGATTTCCTATTGATTTGAATTGCCCTCCAAGCACTAACCTCCAACCTTCTCTTAAACAGTAAAAAGACCAAAGAACTCATCATAGACTACAGAAGAAAGAAGACAGAAGTCCAACCACTAATCATCAGCGATGACTGTGTGGAGAGGGTGGCAGACTTCCGCTTCTTGGGAGTCAACCTATCCTGGAGTGTGAACACTTCTGAGCTGCTGAAAAAGACCCAACAGAGACTGTACTTCTTGAGAGTACTAAGGAGGAACAACATCACACAGAGACTGCTGGTGTCTTTCTACAGAGCCTCCATCGAAAGTATCCTAACATACTGCATGCATCTGGTACGCTAGCTGCACAATGGCTCAGACGAAAGCACTACAAGGAGTTATCAACGCTGCCCAAAGGATCATAGGCTGCCCTCTCCTCACACTGGAAAACCTACACAGCTCCCGCTGCTTCAAAAAAGCCCATAACATCATAAAGGACACATCACACCCTGGACACTCCCTGTTCGAACTGCTGCCTTCAGGTAAACGGTATAGAGCAATACACACAAGGACAAATAGACTCAAACACAGTTTTTACCCAATTGCAATAACATGTCTTAATGCTACTAAAAGTAGATAATGATCACCTAACTGCCTCATGAATTAAAGAGGGGTTAAGCAACATTCTGTTTTTCTCCCTCACAAGCTCCCTCTAAAGACCGCTGTATTGCATTGTATTGCACTGCATTCTATTGGAGGCGGTCCGCGCTGCTGAACATTGCAAGTGCTGTATCTACCGCTATAGGCCACGGTGGCGCATTCTACACCGTTCGTTCGCCGTGTCTCATTTTAGCATCCTAAACAGTATGAAACGGATTAATTAAATGAAAAATGTTGCATAGTGGGCCTTTAAGTGCTGACTGAATGCTTGGTTATAAGACATGTAAAATAGAATACAATATGCAATACTCTGATATTTGCTACTCTAACCACTTGCCTTGCAGTCATATTTTTAGTAATTTTGACCACAACGCACTGCACGAGAGGTCACCATGCCCACACAGTTTGGTCTACAAGCACATGGCTGGTATCATTGGAAAGCTGAGACCCTGTAGAATTCTGTAAAACAGTCAGTACAACTATGTGAGGTTCTCAGAAAAGGCCACAGTGTTTGGTTGAAATTTCTTTTGTCATCTTCATCGCTCGAACGCATACAACACAGCTCCAGCTCCGCTGCCTCCTTGGCTATATACTTTGTTTCTGCAAGTTTTTTCGACATATTGAATGATTTTCAAATGAAAAACTTGCAATTCGGAAGACACGCATCTCCTTCACTTGTCTCCAACTTCATGAAACTCCTACAATGTCAATAATTCACGCCCCTAACCTCAGTATTTTACGAATCTAAACAAGCGAGTCTTTTGCACATTGAGCTAAACAACGACGGCCAAAGTCTATGACGACATCCTATATCTCGTTGGAAAGGTCTTTTCATTGGCTACAAGAACATGTCCATCAACTCGTTCTTACTTGTAAGAGGTCCCGTTGGCTGTCAATCAAAGCTTGCATGTCCAATGGAAAAGTGTAGCTGACCAAGTTTGTCTCTGCCTCATCTTTGCTTCGCTTCTCGTGATTGGTAGGTCGTACAGACATGTGACATGGAACACAGGGAATGCGCAGAAGTAGGGGTTTTGAAGCGATTAGGTATCTGAAATCGAATATGAAAGCTTACACACTCGCCGTTTAACATTTAACATGACTATATTGTTAAGAGTGTACACAAAGATTATAATGCAATGATGCAGGGGGGGGAGGGGTGATTTTTTGAGGGGGGCGTATGAGCATAAATTACTTACTGTAACTCACACCACGCCGTCTAACATGGAATGGTGGATACCACTGTAATCCTGAGACTCGTAGCTTTCTATTGGTATATGGGATACCAATAGTACATGAAGTAAGGAGTCTGCAAATTGATTTAAAATTTGATTTATTCACGGTGTGGTCAACTCTGTGGAGGTGAGTTTGATATTTCATTGATTGAGAGGCGAAAAAAACCCACTCAAAGTGTTTCGCCATCAAAATCAATCAATAAATAAATGAATAGCATGTGCCTACACACTCACATCCTCGCGCACGCACACACACACGCTTCTCTTTCACATGCAAAAAAATAGTCTCTTTTCCAGATTCACGTGACTGCACGTTGATGAAGATTCATCTCCGTTGCGCTGATCACGAAGTTTTAGGTCACTATCTAATCTGGTGAATCAATGCGATTTTGACGTTCTAATGCCCTGTGATGAACTGTGACAAAATGAGTTTGAACGTAGGCTACAGCAGTCTAGACGTAGTCTACATTATATGTCATAGGCCTACCTCAATTCCAATTCCAATTCTCAATGCCAGCTTGCTTGGTGCTTAGATTCTCTTAAATAAATGACAAACCGTCAAACCTTTACATAACATAGAACGACAGAATTATGAATTTGTACATTGCCTAAAACCTGCATGACAAAAAGTGTGCTGTGAGGTGTGAAAGTAAAGTTTATAAATTAGGTCACATTTAGTCTTTCCTTAACACATGAGTAAATGTCTTTAATGAACATTAACTGTGAATGTGCTAATTTACCTTCAGAACATTTTTTTATTTTTATTTTTATTTTTATTTTTATTTCGCTCGCTCGCTCGCACCATATTTTTCCTGAAAAAATCTGAGAACCAACTAATTTTATTGGTGTGGCCTAAATTGAAAATGTTAAATCAAAAATACTTGTTGTATTATGAATGTGTTGGTCGTACTGTAGCTGAGCACAAGTTGCTAATGCAGGAGAAAAGCTGACGTGCCTCCACACTCACAGGAATGAAATACCTAAGTGGGGATGGGGGAGCGAACTGCATATGCCGCACATCTGTCTCACGTCTCCTGACCTGCTGGACCAGACGGCTGGCCGGTTACCAGGGGCAACCCAGCCAGATGTTCCTTAGGTTACATGCATCAGATAAAGAGAACTGAGTCATCGCTACTTATCGGCATATCTTATACTCACAACTCTGCCCCCACATGTTAGGTGCCATCATGGATTCAAAAGCTCTCCCGTCTAGAATTTTTGGTTGCCATGACGCCCAGTAACAACACAATTGGACAAATGCCCTTTGAAAGAGCTTTTTAGAACAGCATAAAGCAGCCCAGCTAGTGTGAGTTAAGTGTTTTTAAGTTAAGTTTTTAGTAGAAGCATGTTATAATAATAATCCATGAGGACAATGATGGATTGATTCCTGTCGGGACAGATGCTCTCACATCGCCATGGGGATGGCTTCGAGGAATGAGTGACTAGAGTCCACTGTGGATTCCCAGCACTGAGTAATTCATAGTCCTTCCCACACCTCAGCTTTCCGCTTCCTAGCTTGTTTTCTTGATTTCTTTAGGCAAAGGAATGCTGGAGAAGGTCAGTCATCAACAGGAATCCAAACAGAAGCTTACAGTAAACTGTGTCTTCATACAAGACATGTTTATGGCACCTCCTAGGGTATGTTTCAGGAAGACATTTCCAACCCCAGACAGACAGAAGACAACAGTTTCCATTAGAATCTATTGCACTTTCACATACTCCTCAGCAGCGCCAAGGATGGGGTTATTTGGGGTTATTTAAGGTCTTAGGTGTAAATAGATTGCAGACTGGGAAACAGGAGGAAATTAACGTGTGCAAGCACACTTGTGTCCTTGTAAAGTAACCACAAGCATTGAGTGTTCAGGGGCTGTGAATTGTCTGCTGAGGAAATGGTTCTTTAAAACAGGTACTTTTAACGAGATTTGGCTTTAATTGATTTTCCCCAAAGCAGATGCAGCGAGTCCCCGTTTCATGTCTGCACAAGTTGTCCTCTCGTTAAACAAACACGCTGACTCATGCTTTTATTCCCTGCTAATGGGTGAACTACAGTGCTTCCATTTGGCCTTCATCTGCATGTTGATTTGAATACGCATGCAAATACAGACATACGCCTCCTACTGCAAGGGAAATGGATGTGGCACATCATAAATCACGCTATCAACTCGTCCTTTCATCACGGTCCAAAAACAGTGGAGGGTTCTGGACCAGCGCCAGGGAGCAATGCCCACAGTTGCTTCAAGAGCTCATTTGAAGGTGTTTTTGTGGAGTGCCGACAGCAGGGACTCAAACACTGCAAGACAAAATAAGATTTTTTTTGTAATCTACTTCTTAAACATTCTTTGACATGGAATTCATCAGCATCACCTTTTTATAATGGCTCATTGAGTTAATTCTGTATGCCATCTCTCAACATAACATGATGTAAAAATATGTAAAAAAAAAAAAAAAACAAAAAACAAAAAAATTGACATGAAAACTATTTTTTATTGGAACCAACCAACCACTTTCAATGTCATGCTATGTCATCTCAAAACCCCATCTGAGATAAAGGTTGGGTTGCAACCCAACGGATAAAATATATTGGTCCAGAATGACTGTGTCATAAAACACACGGGATGTAACTGGTTAAAAGGGCACTTTAAAGAGAGGTCTGGGTGTAGTGTTCTGAGGTCATTAACTCGAAGAACATCACTAAACCACTAACCCACCACAACGTCATCCATATCCTAAATGATGATCTGGGGATCCAAGCCTGTAAACCAGGAGCTCTGTCTCCACACCAGACACCAGGATGAGCCTGCGGGGCCTCGGCTCCAGATACTCTAAGTCAGGCTTGAAATAGCGCATGTGTTTAATGAGGTGCATTGCCCCAATCTCCACAGGGGGAGCGTGATAGTTCACAGACTTAGACTGTGGCGATAACTGATTACCCAAAGGCCAGATAGGTCAGAAGATCAGATAGTCATATCCAAGAACAGCAGACCAATGGCTTTCCCAGGTGCTGTTTTATGAGAGCTCAATCACTTGGGAGCACATCAACCTGAGGAGCACATCACCCTGAGGTAACATCACCATGAGGTAACATCACCATGAGGTAACATCAAGTCAGATGAAGACAGGAAGCTCAAGAGGCTGGTCAGCTGAAGTAAAAGAGCTGCATTTTAGCGCATATCACTTTGACTAACACAGCAGAGGATATTTTAGTGTTATTTCAATTCAATTCAATTCAATTTTATTTGTGTAGCGCATTATACAAAAGACATGTCTCATAGCGCTTCACAACAAAGAGCACCAATGAGCAACAGGGGCAAAAAAAAACTCCCCATCATCAGGAACGTGTTGTGTTCTTTTCCCAAAAATTTGAAGTTGCTCATTAGACTCCTGGGGGTAAGCCCTATATTCAGGGTATTCATAAATACTTCTAAATACTTTTTTTCTCATACATATAGTCATTACATAATAGCTATTTCAGTTGATATTACTCACTATTTCATGTGGAACTCTGCTTAAAGAACTGCCACAGATCCACGAGTAAGAACACAAGCGCAGCCTTCAGGGAGTAGCGGGTTTCAGTAAAAAAACATTTGTCCCTCCAAAGCCTGAATCATGTAGAGGCTATAAAAGACAACTGAGATAGTCATACTTTCTTTCTTGTCATTTCAGTTGCATATTGAAAGTCTGCATATAATGGTTTAGCTGTGTCTTTTGTTTTCATAAACCTTCATCAAGATATTCCGTGTCCATGCCTCTGGAGTGTACTTGTACTCATGCTTGCACTAATGGAATCCATATGAGTTGCAGTAAATTAAAATCATTTAACCATTGGAGGGTTCGTTTCTGTGTGACTTTCTCGAAACTACAGTGACCGTACTACAAATCAGTTTGAGCTGTATAACACTCAACAATTCCAGTTTAAGTGTTTTCATGGTCAGTGATCAATGTGAATCATTGTGATTTTTATACACAAAACACTCAATGTTATTTGTTATTCTTTAATATGCAATTAGAAAATTAAAGAATGCTTTAGTAGCTTATTGTATTGGTCCATCATTGTAAGAAAAGCAAATCATCATGTTGTATATATGATGATGATGATGATGATGATGATGATGATGAAGTATGACTGCTTATATTTTTATATATTCATTCATTATAATGTATATAATGTATTCACCACAACAACTTTATATAAAACCAAAAGCACTCTGGCTTGATTTTATGACTTCATTATTTTAAACTGCCATTGGTGGACAGAGGCCCAAAGTTAAGTTTGCACCTGGTGTGATTTCCGGAATATGATAGAAGGTAAACCTAAAATATAATCTCATGATTGATGGCAGCTGCACATAATAGAGGTTGCGTGCTTCCTAAACCCACCAGATGGATCTGCATCCGAGAGAGATTGAAGTGAACTTCTTATTGATACCATTAGCATATGTTGTGTGCAGGTAGGCTAAACACTCAGGATGCCCATAGCATGCTTTAACTCTGCCCAGCTGTCCAATTTGTTCTTATCTTCTTGTAAGATACCTGTATTGATACACTAAATTAAAGTATGACATTGCCATTTAAATCACTATTCTGTATCTTATAGGAAAATAAATCCCATTTTCAAATAGAAAAAGTCTGCCTGTGTCTCCTCTTTGACATGATTTATGCAACTGAAGTGCCACTATGAGGCTGTGTTGGTTGTGTTTCCACACCTTTTGATATATTTGTGTTTTTATATTGCTACAGTCTTTTAAAGATCTGAAACTCTTCTAACCTGACACAATGCAACTCTGTTGTCAGTTGGTTGTAAGTTGTCAGTGGTGAAGAAACGTTCGGGAGTCTTATTGGGCGCAGGCACTTGTGTGTGATGTGCTCTCCTGCAAAGTTAGACACTCTAGATGCTGATAGAGAGTATTGGGGATGTTCTGGACATGACTTTTCATATCTGTCACCAGCATAAATGTCCAAAAAAGTGCCATTGTTCCTATTTTCCCATATGTTTCCACCACAAGGGGGAAAATACTGTGTTTCTCAAAGGCGAATGTAAAAGTCATACCCTGCCTGCGTTGTTCACATGTCAGCATCATGGATCACCTTACTGGAGCTGTCTTAGAAAACCTGCTGGTTTCCCCATGCAGACTGGGCCCGATGTAGCTGGCCAGTCAAGAGAATTTGTCAATAACTCAGTGCAGGAATATCATGGCTTTTGACATTAGGTTTTCCACAGCAAACCGCTGAATTCATCTCAAATGTCTGGACATAAATTCAATTCCATTTCCCAGCACTTCCAAGGAGAGGTGAAACAGAAGAAACTCGATACAAAGCTGGTGTGATCTGGGACAGAGTTTCTGTCAGCATAGTAATTCTTGCATAGCCGACACAAAGCAACAGAGAAGACTCCATCTACAAGATAAAAAAAAACACTAGGAAACTGGGAAAGTAATTTTGAACTTTTTCATTTGTATGTCATTGTTGCTGTGTTGGTAACAGCTACCACCTAAAAAGCATTAGAGTAGTGAAAGAAACACTCCATTCCATTATGATTGGACTTTGTTAGAATCATTCAGAATATTGAATACAGGTCAAGACTTGGCGTTCTTACCTCTCCAAATGTGGTTAAAAATGTTCTTTTGACACTGAAAGTGGTTTTGGATGTCTGTAAATCGGATGAATTTGTTTATGTAAACAGGAAAGATTGTAAAGAGGACCAGAAGGCCTACATGCAACAGTAAGGTGTTTATGACACACAATATCTCTCCATGTATCAGGAACATGTTTCTCCCTGTTAGAAGTGGTCAATAGTCTTATTGTTTGCTGTGAACTGGGAGAGCAGACTGCTGTTGTACATTAAGGGTTGCTGACAGCATACAAGCATCTTAGCCAGCTCCATCAGCGTTTCTTGTTGACAACATTACAATAGTGTTGCTGTTGCACATAGTACATTAGTGGATTTTAGTAGGGAAGGACAAAAGATTCTTGGCTGAGATGTCAAACATCATTTCCCCAAAAGCTTGACATAATATGGATTTTAAGTTCGGGTCACATTTAGTGTTGAAAGATATTCATTCATTCATATTCATTAAATGTCCTGCATTAGACTAGCACATGCAGCATGCACAAAAAACGATACACAATCATTATTACAAGCATGCACAGTGACAACTAGCATACCTCCACACACACACCGACCGACCACAGAGGGAAAGAAGAACGCACACTCGATCATTACGATGGATAGCGACTATTTGCATAATCTCCACACAGCCTGCGATCAAAAACAGAACGCATACAAATTCATTCAACTGAACACACCACGTTCCTTTGCAGGCAGCACAACAATGGCCTCATCAAAGAGCAAACAGACACATACATGATGGCACAGCGGCCATTTAACCACAACCTGATAAGCCGATCAGTTGCCGTAATAGGCCAAAAAAAACCCTTGCACTCACCCGTCAGATGTGAACTTTGCGTGCCTTCTGCTCAGCA
Source organism: Limnothrissa miodon (assembly GCA_017657215.1). NCBI lineage: Eukaryota > Metazoa > Chordata > Actinopteri > Clupeiformes > Clupeidae > Limnothrissa > Limnothrissa miodon. The sequence goes on along the minus strand of JAGFZM010000751.1, from coordinate 70,921 downwards.
AACTCGTTGACTATTGTGGTGACAGCATGGTGGTGTGGTGGTAGCATTAGCATCCAAGTCTGAGTGCTGGATGATGTCAATCACTGAATCTGAACTTTAAGTGGCTTTAAAAAAAATACGTCTAATTTTGCTAATTTCGAATTCCTTACATCAAATTCTTTCTTCTGCTTACGTTTTTGAGCGCCACTTTTGGGCTTCTTGTGCATTTATGCTGACTTTCCACAACTTTACTAAGAGTAGTAGGCCGTTACCGTTTACATTTACTAACGTGTAGAAATTACGTTAAAATGTTATGATTGGACAGACATATTTCCCAGCAGGCCATGTTACAACATCTTGTAAGTTGACGACAAAATAATCAATAATGTTATTAGTTGTTATTAATGAATTTTGATTCTAACATCTAAATGTTATTTGTAAAATCAAATTGACAAGAAAAGTAGGAGAAAATACAATAATTGGAGAAATAGGTGTCACCATGACCATGTTGTAGGAGATAGTGAGGCACATAAATAGCACTCTATTTGCACATGTGTTGTCCTGTGTCAGCTGAGTACGCTTAGGTGTTATTAATTTTTATTAGAGGAAGGTCTAATTACGATTTTCTTAGGGGCCCCTCAAACAAGACAGGATGAATAAAGTTTTTGGTGCTGTTTTTCATAAGGCCCAGTTCTACAGATTTGTCTACATTTTCTGCATTTATTTGGGTGATGAAAAGTTAAGCCCAGAATAAACATACATGTGACAATATTTCAAGTGGATTTCATTAACTTCTGTTTATTATACATCTTGAAGATTGCAAAAACACAAAAGTTTGAAAAAAAAAAATGTTAATGGGGTGTATATAGGGGAGGAGTTTATGCCGTTTATTTTAGGCGAATTTAAGCATTTTTGTGTGTTTACTTGAGCTGTTATGCATCAGACATGAACTAATCATGGGAATCTTTTTAAAATAAATTCCACATGAACACAAAAATAAAATGGGTTGAATGGTGTCTGTGGGATGTATAGCTCAGGAGTTATGTTGATTTAAAGTTTTCATGTTTTGACTTTAACTTTTTAACTTTAACTTTAATACTTTATTGCCAAATGACAGTCGTCATTCGGGATTTTGTTGGTGACACTTGCTTGTGCATACACATATCACATCATCATTATACAACACAGTCACAAAGACACAACCTCACCCTGCATACACACAAAGATTCCTTCTTAACCTTTCAGCTCCAGAGTGTTTAATAAGCGGACTGCACTTCACTTTTACAGTGAAAAATCCAGGCCCGCCATAATAAATGGTTAAAAAAAAACATACATGGGACAATAATTGGAGACGAGGACAAAAAAATCCATTAACTAGACACATTAAGGATTACAAAAAATTAGGTTAAAAAAATATATCTTTCGGGTGCATACTAGACTAAGGACTAGATGACAACGATGACGGGCACAGACAGGCTGCTACTACAACTGGTAGTCTTTTACACTACCTCTATGTTTGTATCAAGTATGTTCACCAGTCTTGTGCAGAAAATAATTTTGAGAAAAAAATAAATGTTTGCGTTTGTTGCAAAAGACTGTGTAGAACTACTTTATTGGCACCCACAGATTTTTTAGGGAATCGATAAGAGAATTGATAAGGAATTGGATTGATAGGCAGAATAGTAGCATAATGTTATCGATATTGATAAAAACGTATCAATACCCATCCCTAGTGATGATAGTGGGCTACTGTAGGGATGATGATAGTAGACCTAAAGTGGCCTAAATAGTCCGTTGTTTTTTGCCTTCTCCTCCCCACTGCTCTGTCAGACATTAAACAGAATATTAAACCAACGTTACTGTAACTTGTTATGCAAACTTAAAGTGTCCTTTGAGGTTAATTTGTAAAGTAGCTTAATGTAAAATTTGCCATTAAACCCCCAGCTAACAAAGGCTTCATAATGTTTCTGCAGAGTATATTTTCCTAATCTCATGCTGGAATGGTGAGCCATAGTAGAACTGAGAACAAATCTGTGCTCCAGTTTCTTTTGCGTTCTTCAGGTTTTTTTTTATTTATTTATTTCATTTTTGCCAAAATGATCTTCAGATGTTGATTGTGAAATGTGATGGTGAAGTCATTTTAACTGATGCTTGAGTGATACTTGAGTAAGTGATGTCAAATGTGAAACCTTATTCTTGCTTGTATGTTTTTGACTTAAACTGTTGGTCTAAAACAAATTTGATTTACAGCTGTTTTGTTAGTTTTTGTCAGGAGCAACGTGCAGGCAGATTGATGATTTCTCCATGTTATTGCAAGGACCAGAAGACACAAGGTAGAGAAATTAAGCCTCTCTACACAACTACCCCAGACCACACTTTGGCATCTTTACCTCCAATATCACCGTTGGAGGGGAACATTTCAATTCATTCGCAGTACTATGTGGACTCAAAAAAAGTATTTAATCACATAATAGCCAATAGTAGTTCAATGAGGACTTTTGAAAGCATGAAAGCTAAGTATGGTAGAGAGAAAGTTCATTGCCTCAGAAAGAAATCTTGTATGAATTGATTTTTTTAGTCGACATGATTAAAAGCCCATCAGAAAGAGACCTGACTGTGTGTTGCTATTTTGAAGCCCAAGAAATGTAGATGGAAATATGACAGCATTTAGCATCTTACCTAAAGGCTCTGTTCGTTTTAGTCACTCCACATGATTTAAATGCTGTGATGAAGGGAGTGTGGAATAAGAAAAGCCAGAAAACGTTGTGTTGGATGCAGGCCAGAGTAACTTTAGCAACACTCAGCCTGATTTTTTGCCTCTGCAATAAAGGATCACTCAGTTTCTCAGTAATTCCTTCATATGTTATGAAAATGACATCACGCACCACTGATCACTATTGGTTTAAGATTGTAGTAACGAGGGAAACGTCTCTGAAATACTCTCTGTTCTCAAATGTTTGCTTAACATGCTTCTGCTAGCTCATTCAACAACAATATTAATATGCACCATAATTATCATTGCCATAATCATAATGTAGTGTTAAACTTTGTACAAGTGTGTCATATTTTAAAGACCACAAGAACACAATATACTAGTCATTCTGGAATCACAAATGTGCAAGTGTAAAAGCCCTAGTTGTACACAAGATATAGACATCATGCCTGACCAGCAGTGATGGCTGAATTCTCGTACATGCTTAAACAGTTACCATCATTTGCTTTCGGCTTCAAAGAAGACAAAATAAGCATAGCCAATGAGTTATGCTTTGGGCCATTAAAATGGAGATGGGAAAATTTACTACTGTTTTGCCCTGTTATGTAACATTCCAAAAAAAAATCTTTGCCTGTTCTCATTATTTATACGTTTCTGCCTTCTGCTTATATTGCTTTGCCTCAGTGGTGTTTCCAGTGAAAACATACCTTGGCTAAAGTCTTGTCTCAGATGAGTTAAGGAGTGACTTTAGTCAAACAACAACTATCGCTAGCTCTAAGGGTCTCATGGCTGCAGTAGGCTCAGGTTCTGTTAAGTTGTGGGATAGTACCGGGAAACGTTCAAAAGACATCTTCTAGAACGTAAACATCTTGAGTGTTTGCTGTCTTTAGTCTTCTGGTATTTGTATCAAATAAATAGACAAAAGGTGTCCTAAACTGTAATCCTTTGTGAAAGTGAGATGAGATTACTGTATTGTTATATATGAATAGAGTCTTATATCCACACGGTTGTGCTCTTATCAAACCCAAATTAAATAATCAAATCACCAAAACTGTCGGGCTGATCAATTGAACTACTGAATATAGGATGTTAAAAACAGGGGTCTAGTGGTTGCCTATAGACTTCTTACAAATGTACATTTCTAGACCACATGAGCCTGTTAAAGAGCTACACACGGCCATGGCTACATGCAGCCTATACATAGAGTATAATACATGCAGATTGTGAAATGCACCAATAACTCACAGTATTTCATGAAATTGTGGTTGACTTCAAAAGAAAACTAAGACTATATCATGGAACCATTGCAGACACATGCTGTTTATGCTTTATGTTTAGTTAAGTAGTAGACGTCAGAGACTAGACTCAGTCTTTCCACTGGCATGGCTTCAATTATATGATGTTAACATCTTAGAGATTTTTTTTGTGAGGCCATCAGTAGCTGAAACTGTACCAGTAAAGCAGATTGCTCTTATGGTTGCAGCAAAGTGAAGTTTGCTTTGATCACCGGGTGAAGTGTAGGGCTACTGCATTACTTATATGTTGGTTCAGCTCATTTATGGACTGGCCGGAAAGGGAGTAAAAAAACACTGTGACTCATTTGTAAATATTTGGAATTAGCTTGTTGATTGGTCATAAAGCACTGTAAACACAAGTATCCACGCCTCATTGAAGCAGCCAGAGTTGCTGATGTGATGGCCATCAAGGGACTTATTATAGCAGCATTGCTTCCTGTGGACCCCAACAGAGTGTTGATGTATCACTGCCATTAGCAACGTTTTCTCCACTTGACTGATGGGAACGGTGATAGAAACTGCAGGTCAGTGAGGTTTTTGTGGTCCACAGATTTAAAACACAAGTCTGTCTCGCTTGCATGATAATCCCGAATGTTTACAAAATCTTAAACATAGCATTGAAGGATCATGCAAAGAAGTACTTGACAGTTAGGGTTAGGGTTAGGTTTATGATACAGGACACAAAGGGAAACGTTGCCTAAAATACATTTAACAATACCTGTCGCCATTAAGAGGAATGCAGTAAGACTAAGAGAGGTGTGTAGGGGTACACAGTAGAGCTCATTCATGTGTAGTTCGCCTTCTAACACAGGTGACTTCAGTGAGTAGCTGATCTACCTGTCTTGAATGTTCATTACCATTAGCTGTGTTAGAAGGAAAACATGGCAGGATTTTTACTTTCTGAACCTGGATTTTTTCTCGTTTTTCCACCTCTGGCCAACACCACCAAAGGAATGGTCAGTGGCCACCAAGCCCTGGACGGGAGCTTACAGCAGAGGCAGTCCTTTCCAATAATGCCTTGAGGAGGTGTGGCTTACCATACACCATCCCTAACTAAAGGGGTCAGTAAATGAATAAAGTTTTGAGTCTAGACTTAAAGGTGTTGAGAGTGTCTGCTTGGCGAATGTTAGAGGGGAGCTTGTTCCACAGGACAGGCGCACGATGGCAGAATGCTCTTCCTCCTATTTTATATTTTGATATTCTAGGAATTACTAGGAGACCAGCTTTCTGTGACCTTAGGGATCTAGAAGGGTGGTAGGGAACAAGTAAGTCTTTAATATATGCTGGAGCAAGGCCATTAAGCGCTTTCTATGTTAGGAGAAGTATTTTAAAATCAATTCGGCTTTTAACAGGAAGCCAATGTAAGGAAGCAAGAATAGATGAGATATGTTCATATTTTTTTTGTCCTAGTGAGTGCTCGTGCTGCAGCATTTTGTATTAGTTGAAGGTTTTTGATGCAGCTAGTACCACATCCAGAGAACAGTGCATTACAATAGTCAAGTCTGGAGGTAACAAATGCATGTATTAGTTTTTCTGCATCCTCAAAAGAAAGGAGTTTTCAATCCTCAGCAATGTTGCGTAAATGTTTTGGAGATATGCTTTACATGACTATTTAGAGAGAGGTCTTGATCAATATATACCCCAAGGTTCTTGACCTTTGTGTTAGGTGTGAGTGAAAGGTCACTAAGTAAGCTCTGATGATGGGGTAGAGTGTTGGTCGGGTTTTTAGGGCCAATCAACCTGACTTCAGTCTTGTCAGAGTTTAATCAAAGGAAATTATTAGTCATCCAGTTTTTGATGTCACCAAGGCAGGCAACAAGTTTTGTTACTGGCGTACAATCATTAGGCTTCATTGAAAGGTATAGTTGGTTGTCATCTGCATAAGAGTGGAAGGTAATGCCATGTTTTATAATAACATCCCAAAGGTAGCATGTAAAGGGAGAATAGCAGAGGTCCCAGTACTGACCCTTGGGGTACACCATCCTTAACTTCAGTGTGGCATGATGCTTCATTATGTGCATAATACAAACTGGTAACGTCCAGTAAGGTATGACCTGAGCCAGCCTGATGCCAATCATATGCTCAAGTCTATGTAGTAAGATGCTGTGATCGATAGTGTCAAAGGCAGCACTTATAGATCCAGTAGGATTAATAATGATATGCATCCATTATCAGATGAGATAAGGAGATCATTGTAGACCTTTACTAGGGCTGATTCTGTGCTATGGTATGCTCTAAAGCCAGATTGATAGGTTTCCTGAATGTTGTTTGCATCTAAGAAGGTACAAATTTGCTTAGACACAATTTTTTCAAGAATCTTTTATATAAATGGGAGGTTGGATATAGGTCGATAGTTAGCCAGGACATTAGGGTCAAGGTTGGGCTTTTTGATTTAAAGGCTTAAAGGAGAAGTCCGGTGTGGTTTGGACCTGGGCTGTACTGGAAGATGTTACCGAGTACAAACATATATCAAATTCCCACCTCCGTTCACCCCCCGCATTCCGCAGTAAACCGTTTTTAGCCGAAGCTTTCATTAGCCTTACACTGCTAGCTATAGGGGCATGACTGTGCCTATGCAGCTAAATCGCTATTTTTACACCATTAAAAAGGTTCAAAGTAACTCCACACTTCATTGGTAGACTTCTGAGGGCCCTGACATTTATAACGAGACAATGATAACTTTGAAAGTACGCCAGTACTTTATTAAAAAGACAGTTTGTACAGACTGTACCTTCATGGAATATTACGTTCGCCGCCATCTTGAAATTAAGCATAGATAAGTCTACTGCTGAGTTCCGACGAACAAATACGACAGGGAAACAGCTTTGAAATAACTTTGTAGAAGTGCTTGGATTTGAGCTGATTGGATTCAACACTATAATATTATCAGTTTTAATGACTAGTGAGGAAAGGAATTCTGTTATATTCTGTTATTCAGTTATAAAGTCAGAATAGGGGCCTGGCGGTCTATATAATGTTACAATTGATAAGGGTATATTAGATCTAGATGTTTTGTCAGGTTGCATAGGATTGAGATCAAGGACCTCTGCTGTTGAAACTTGCAAATGCTGTATCCGTTGTAGGCCACAGTGGCGCATTCAACACCGTTCGTTTGCCGTGTAATGACTTATGTTAGCATCCTAAACAGTATGAAACGGATTTATAAACTGAAAAATGTTGCTTAGTGAGCCTTTAACTGGGCGTTTTGCGATATGTTTGGTCGCGGACACTCTCCCTAACTGCCTGCTGGGTTGATGGTGAGCCAGCAGAGATCTGTTTAAGACAGTAATTCTGCTACCTGGACCAACTCTGGTGTGTCAGGCACACGCCGAGTTTAAGTGCCGGTCAATGTTCCTAGAAAGGAGCTCAGCACCCGCCATCGAAGAATGAATGCCGTCTCAATTCAAAAGTCCAGGTTTTCCCCAGAAAGAATTTAAGTTATCAATGAAGCCCACATTGTTCCCAGAAAGAATTAAAGTTATCAGTGAAGCCCTGAGTCTGACATTGTTTGTGCCAACCTGCACAATGAAATAAAGCTTGTTTTAGTGATCTCGACTGTCTTAACCGGACATCGTTAGTGCCAGTGTGGATGACTATCCTAGGGTATTTTACACTTTGTTTAGCCACCAGCACTTTCAAATAGGCTTCGATGTCACTCACTCTAGCCCCAGAGATTGAAGTGACTATGGGCGATGGTGTCGCTAGCTTCACGTTTCGTACTGTAGAAGCACCAATTACCAGAGTTTTATCTTGGTTTATCTTGGTCAATCTATCCCTGAGCTGGTCCTGTTGTTCAGGATTGCAATAACAATAGTGTTGTTGAGTGTTGAGAAAACTGCAAACTGGCGCTAATTAAAGCCTCTATGTGTAGGATCGTATCAGAATTCCCCATCTATCGGCGAAGTGGTATACTGCATACGTTTGAATAAAATGTATTAGCCCTCCCCTTCCCACAATCCTAATTTCTTGCTACGGAGGCCGAACGCTCGCTCGCTCACTCTTATCTCAGTTTCTGCTACTCAGTCTCTGAGCGGAAACACGAAAGGCGGAGCTGAATATACGATACTGCTCTCCCCTACAAGAACCCGTACTTTTGAAAATGGCGGCGCAAAATGGATATTCTTCTTTGGTCCCCAGCCATATCTATATATAAATGGAAATTACCAAGTTTACCGGAACACTACAATTTATTCATGGAGGTAATTACCATCGTTTTACATTATATTTTTAAAATAACAAATATATTTTTAATAAAAGACAAAGATAAATAGAAGATAAATCCTACACATAGAGGCTTTAAACGAGTGATACGGGAAGACAAAACACACTGTTTGGCCTACATGTAGGCATGTTAAACCAGACTCTTATTCCTACTGACAACTCTTGGCGCCCTTGAGCAACACGGCTATGGACCTTGTTGACAGACTCCAGACTATTGCTTTAAGATGTCTAATAATAAGGAGTGCTCAAGTCTCAACCGATACTTAATACTAAGGGCTAATCCTAATGAATCCCATTTACCCTCAGGAGGTTCCAGCTCTCTTGAGGCACAGCTCAAAGGAGCACAGTGCAAGAAGAGCATTTCCAGATTTCAGGTATGAGCTAGTTCCCAGTTGGCATTTGTGAAGAGTAAGGTTATCTGGGGCCTTGAAAATCTCTTTTGTGTGTTGGTGAAAACCTATGTGGAGCTCTTCAGTAAGTCTGTGAACAGGCTATTGGTATATGTGAGATTAGGAGTGAGGGCTTGTTAGGCCTGGCTCATTGATTTGAGTGGTTGTAGGGGACAATGCTGCCTTTGGGTTTTTTTTTAAAGGATTCTATGTCCTTCTGGCTGTGGAATGAATATAGCCTACATGACTGTGAGGAAGAGTCCCAGCTGTTGACTGTCTAGCCAAAACAAGAGCAGGGGTGAATGGCAGAGAGATTCTTGTGTGTTTGTCCCTATGACTCATAAATAAAGAAAGGAGTGCCCCCCCCCCCCCATCCCTCTGAATTAATGTAATAGTGAATGGAATAATTGTTTTGTTTGTAAGTTTTTTCTGTCCTTATTGTGTTTTCTTTTCACTCTAATTTACTCACTATCTGAAAGGAAACAAAACCAAATTAAAAGAATCAAAGAATCAGAGATTCAAAGAATCAAAGATGCAGTATGTTTGTTTGTTTTTTCAAAGCTGTAACAGACGGTAGGTGTGCCAGGTAGAGTTTATCAAAGAGTCCTAGTATCATATGTCACATTTTGCAGGTCACTGCTACAAGTTCAGTTGCTGTGCAGAAGCTTCCTGTTGTGTTTGTGCAGGGCTGGTGCCAGGCCTCCAGACATTCATATCTGGTTTGCACCTGAAGGACTAGAGGCACTGTTTTTGAAGAGGTGCTGCAAAAACAAGCTCAAGATTAGCTTACTGTAATATTTGTTCCCCTTGTGGTTTGCAAGCCCTTGCTCTTCCAAGCTAGCACACTTGTTTATTGTTTGCATTTTGTGCTTCATGGATAGAGGAGCCCAGGAATGGATTCTGTTATACAGATTTTATAACATTGTTATATCTATTTTAA
>JAGFZM010000751.1:16212-28583 GCA_017657215.1 Limnothrissa miodon | reverse complement strand
AGCTCCTTGTTACAACCTACCCCACCACTATCATCCATTGCTTAGCTAGCTCCTTGTTACAACCTACCCCACCACTATCATCCATTGCTTAGCTAGCTATATCCATTGCTTAGCTAGCTATATTTGCACTGTGGCATGACATTAGCAAGGGAGAGTTACACCATTCTTTACTAGAGAAACTGTAGTTTAACCTGATGTAAATCATACAATTTTATCTACAACGGTAACAGCACTAGGAAAAAATCATATATATATATATATATATATTTTTTTTTTTTTTTAATTCTGTACCACAGATTTTGATTTTCTCTCCTTGCTCCCATAAATTTGGCAACAACAACTTGATAATCGTAAAGCGTCTGGGAGGAGTGAAACTGTCTCATGACTCCTATCTTATCTCTGAGTGGTGGAAATGGTGGTGTTACAACTCTACCTGTTTTACAACCACACCCGGTCTCACCTACAGTTACACATTTATGCTACAGCTCTCCCTGTTTTACAACCATAGTTAGAGTTGTGCTGTTGTTTTGCCAGTGAACATACCAGTACTAGTAGATTGAATATTGTGTTGTTCTGCATCTCTGGTGACATGACAAAGATGGATAAAGCTATTTCTCCGACCACCAGGGGCCGCAGGGGAAAGATTGCCCAAGCCTCACCACGAGCTCTCACTTTGACTGTTTGTTTGTTTGGCATCGAAATAGCACCGCCCTCTGTCAGTACAAGCTCAAACATCTGGCTGTTTTCAACCACAACAATGACCTGATGAGAGGGGAGAACTGACATTACTATGTGGCTCGCGCTATGGCAGAAAACGATTAATGATCACAATGATGTGGTTTTGAGCCTTTTAAAATCATTTTCACTGAAATTGAGACATTCTGTCCCACAGGCAAAACAAAGACTGTGGGACAGCAAAGGGCTTGAGCAAAATGTACCATGTGTATTAAAACCATGATGAATGTTCCAAGCCCTTAGCTCCCAATCTTTGTTTTACTGTGGGAAAGCACAGACTCAGGGGACTTACCTCGCTGTCATGTTGGAGATGATTTAATAGTCTGACTTCGACAATGAGCTCCTCTCCTTTCATTACACTATGAGGCAGATGAACTGACCAAGTTAGGATTTTGTCATCAGCTGTCTAAAATATCAGGCAAAATGGCAAAATATAACATCACAATCACATTGTAATTGCAGTTTTATTCAACCATGATGGATGGTGGATGTGAGGATTTAAGAAACAGCTTCAAAAAAAGTCAAGTAAATGAATTCATACTCTTTTCAGTCTGGAGACATTGAGCCTGGCGGCTGCTTTGGCTTTCTTTAAGGGAAAAGGAACCGCATCCAGACGCAGACTTATGGCTTTGGTGTCACTGCTGTGAATGTAAGGTGAGAATTACCAAAGATCGTTTACACGCTTCATCAACCGTTGATGACGGTATTATTTACCTGCCATTGTTTACCTGGTATTATTTACCTGCCATTATTTACCTGCCGTATTGTTCTCAGCCAATCCAAAAATATATGAAGAGTTCAGACGTAATACCGTCACTTGACGGAATACAGATACAAATGTATTTAAATAAATGATAATAGTTTAGAAAACTTATCAGGCCAACTTCAGTTAGTTTTCGCTTCATAATTACTTTCAAATTGTAGTTTGATATCTACATTATAATTGCAAACTATCATACAAACAGATTCATTTTTTAATGCCTAACCCTAATCCTAATCAGTACTGAGACATTTCTGAAAATTTTTATAATATCACCTCACCTCACGTCTCTCCTAATCCATTTCAATATGTCTGAAAAGTCTGTTTCCACGCGGTGCATCTGCTCTTGTGGATGACTCTCAGTCGATGCCTCTCCCATCACTGAAAGGACAGAGGAAAGCTGAACTAGGTGTGAGGCTTTGCCTTCGGCCAATATGCCCCTAAAGCTTAATTAGACCAATATCCCCCTACAGCTTAATTAGGTGTGAGGCTTTGACTAAGGCCAATATGCCCCTACAGCTTAATTAGGTGTGAGGCTTTGACTAAGGCCAATATGCCCCTACAGCTTAATTAGGTGTGAGGCTTTGACTAAGGCCAATATTCCCCTACAGTAACTCCCGAAGTCCTGGAAGACCACTTTCACTTTTACACTACGCCTGCATTATTATGTTTCTTTTGCACCTTACCGAACACCTACCAAAGTCAGTTCACATGTACTATATGCAAGTATACTTGTATACAATTTACATGTACTATTTGCAAGTATACCTGGGCAATAAAGCCTGGTGGTGACTCTGATTCTGAGTGAAATCAGTTGGCTTGAAGTTGATTGGGTTCAGGGCTTACAGTTGGGGTTACAGTATATAGAATTTATATTTATTATATTTGTTATTGTCCATTTTACATATGCACAATATTTATTGCTGGTCAATAGACTTTTAACCTTGCACTGTTGCACTACTGGACCCATTTGCACTACTACCTTGACACACATGCCATACTGTACCACAGTACATTCATGCGCATCTCTACCCATAGTTTTTGTATTCTATTGTTATTTTTAGTAATGTTGATCTAGTCATGTTGTTTTGTTGATCTGCTTCTTATCATCCTGTGTACACTGTAGTGTTGTCTATCTATCTAGAACTCACAGTAACCAAGACTGCAACTCTTCTCAGTGACCACAAGAGGGACCCGTTCTCAAAGCAATTACTATACACGGACTGGCAGTATTCAACCTCGCACCATACTTGAACATACATGTATTGCTATGTGAACATAAAACCTTTGGAGCAGTTTCTATTGTAGTCATAATTGTAGTAATTGGATGTATATTGTATGACATATTTATATTGTTACTGTCTTAAATACATTATCTATGGATAAATTAATATAATTTTATACTTACCATATTTAAAAGTGATGGTTTTCTCTCTTTTTTCAAGACTGGCATCTGTCAATATAGCCAGATTAGTGACCTGCAGAATGAAAATATAAATAAAATATTTGTGGTTAACAGATGATAATAATAATAATAATAATAATAATAATAATAATAGTAACAATAATAATAATAATAATGTTCATTCTATAAATAGCCCTAGAGGTTGTTACATCATCTTCTACTTTACAGTTTAATGGGCAGGTCTACATGTGTTTTTGCTCACACATTTAGCTTCCCTCCGGGACGTCTGGTCATTCAACACCTAAAAATCCCCACCACCCAAACCCCTTGTTAGTATCAGGTAGGTAAAAAAAAGCACATTACATCACAGCAACAGCCAGCCTGAATTACATCCATTTAGTCCAACCCTTAACAACAAAATGAATCGAAAAATGTTTGAGATCCATCCATTTTATGTATGGTTTTATATATTCAATTCTAATGTCAGCAAACTATGAACAGTTACTTTTTCTGTGCGGTGGAGATGAATAGTGTCCATGAGAATATTTCCTGATGCCAGTCGGCAGAAGACAGTGAGGCAGGTCTTAGGAAGCCAGGACAGTGCAGGTGATGGAACAACAGTCCACGATGTCTCCTTTGCAGCAGTGACTATCTGGCCTCTGGATGTCACCTACAAGGGGCACAGAGTGCATCTGGAACACCGGTTGCTATAGGAATCTTCTGGCTGGCAACCAAAGCTTACAAAAATTCCATAACAGAAATGCAATTTACATTAGCTGTGGTTAAACTAGTATGCAGTATAGGTAAAACATTTATGCCTATAATAATTCAGTTCAGGCCACATCAATAAAATTAGAAAATTAAAAATATGGAGCGAGCGAGTGAAATAAAAATAAAAGTAGGTAGATTAGCACATTCACAGTCTAAATAAACCAATGACTTATTATAACCTACATGATTGAGTTAATGTTCATTAAAGACATTTACAATATACATAATTCTGTCATTCTATGTTATGTAGGCTAAAGGTTTGACGGTTTGTCATCTATTTAAGAGTTATTTAAGCACCAAGCAAGCTGGCTGTGGAATTGAGGTATGACATATTCATAGAATGTAGACTACGTCTAGGCTGCTGTAGCCTACGTCCAAACTCATTTTTGTCACAGTTCATCACAGGGCATTAGAACGTCAAAATCGCATCGATTCGCCAGATATCAATTAGATAGTGACTCCGTGATCAGCGCAACGGAGATTATTATTCATCAACGTGCAGTCACGTGAATCTAGAAAAGAGACGATTTTTTTGCCTAACAGAAGCGTGTGTGTGTGCGCGCACGCGAGGATGTGAGGTAGTCTATGAGAGGGCAGGCGTGTCTCACTTTCACCATCTGTAGCCCTCATTTATTTATTGATTGATTTTAATGGCGAAACACTTTGAAGGTTTTTTTTTCGCCTCTCAATCAATGAAATATGCACCGTGACTACAATTGTGCAAAGTTCTCATCCTCTTTAATTTCAATTTCATTTGTGTAGTGCATTATACAAAAGACATGTCTCATAGTGCTTCACAACAAAGAGCCCCAATGAGCATCTAAGCATATAGGCCTATGCTATGTCCCCATCGCACTGTTTCAGCTTGATAATGCCAGAGACTATAGCAGAACCACTTACCACATAGAAGAATTCATTAACAGGGTATTCACTGGTGATGTTTAGTTGAATGGGGACACCGATCTACAAAGAGGAAAATAAAGATGGATGTGGTTTTAAATTACAGTAAAAGGTAAGCTGCATTAGGTCAGTGTTTTAATTACATGATGAATCCGACTCAAATTAAGGTTTCATGAAAAAGTACAATGAAGAAAATAATAGTTCAATAGTTCAAATGGTTCATCATTTGTAAAGTACAGTAGCTTTAATTAGCGCTTACCTTCACTAACTGTATAGGCGGATAGAGTTGAACATAAGATGCCCTAGGAGACTGCGATGTCCTGCGTAATATCAGAGTGCTTCTAGCGGACCTGAACTCAACCTGTCAACAAAAGTTTGAGATTATAATGACACTACACAACTATCTTAATTTAACGTCTTTTTTTTTATTTTAAATTTTAAAGTCTTTAAATGAGGTGTGTGTTCTTCTGTAGGCTACTGAGTTGCAGAGATACAAAAGCAAGTCTTCAAGAATGCATGTAGAATATCTTGGAAATATATAATGAAATATAAATGACAGTTCACCGGTAATATAATATCTGACAGGCTTCAAACTAAACCCTCTGTCTTTAAGACAGGGAAAGGTGAGAACAGATAGTGACAACTGTTATTTAGCTGTGCAGGCGCACACTAGGCCTGTGGCGCATACCTGCATGAGGATTTTCTCAGCCTTCTCCCAGATCTGAAACTGGATCGGTAACTGTCCGTCTCTGGGCAGGGTGTGTGTGGTAACCACTGAATGAGCCTGGCCCTGGGCCACTAGAGCTTCGGATTGGAGATGCTGCTGAGGCCTCAGCTGGGTAACCTTCACACACACACCCTCCCCTCTGTCAGCTGAGCTCAGAGGCTTCCCGTCCAGCCTGGATATTTTTACCTGCGATTGAGAACGCACAATGCACCTGCGTCACGCACAATCTACACACAAAAGTAGAGAGTGGACGCAGACAACAGACTGACTTCTCCTTTTTCTTCTTTTTTAGTATTCCAGTAAAGTACACTCACTTGTGTTGTAAAGGTCAGTGGTGTCAGTGGACGAGAGAGGCTGCTGAATTCAATGACGTACCTCTCTGGAACCTCACCTCTTCCGTCTAAGATATTGCTTTTTGATCCTTTAGGATGAAAACATCAGAGGGGAGAAGACATATCAGGATAGCCTTATAAACAGACCTACAGACCTGTCCACAATTTGAGGTAAATACCCAGAGTCCACATCCTTATTATCAAATTTCCGAGCCCTTTATAATAACAACAAATTTCACATTCGATGTCACTAAAAAACAGTATTTCATTGATAAAAACATCTAAATAAACATGTTTATTGTATCAAGGATTTCCATTCATAAATTGTAACTAACTCATACGGTAAATATTGTGAGATCAATAGTGGAACGTACCATTTAGCGTCACAGTAAACCCACTTTCACTCTCATGTCCCTGTGAGAAAAATAAACAGATTATTTGACTCGGTGACCTCAATGACAAATGCTGCTGACGAATAAAAATGACTCCAGTGTTTCTGGTAGAAAGTTAGTTAGTCAAGGTGTGGGCTGGGTAGTGTGTGTTAGTTGCTAGTATGCTATGCTAGTTACGTGTAGCAGGATAGGAAGCCCAATAAATAATCAGCCTGTAGAATTATTTGTAAAGCCACAAATGGCGGCAGGAGTTTGTTGTGGAGCTCTAAAGCCCAAGGAGAAACCCTGCACCCAGCATATTCAGCAGGGCTAGACAATATATCAGAGGTATACATGGACATGATATCAGTGTTTGACCTAGATCTTGGCTAATCTATGTTACATGGCTTTTGACTGGCAACACTGGTGAATGAGGGGTTTAGCCTTACAACCACAACAGCTTGGATCTTCCACATGCCAAGGGGCGGGTGCAGAGGTAGTCTCAGCTCTTCTGTCACCATGCCCTGGAGACTGGTTAGAGACCTCCACTGCTGGACAACATTTCCCGTGGGATCCTGCGCACCCGGTAGAACCATACGAGTCAAGCACAGATACAGAATCCTCCCAACACCGTCTCAACACAGTGGCTCAAATTATAGCATCTTATAAATGGATCATTTCCATTCACAACACTTACCTGCACTGTGACGTTTACTTTGCCTCTGTATGGGGTGCCATCAGAGAGGACAGATAGCACTTCTATTCTCACTGTTTGTCTGGGCTCGTAGTTGGACTTGGAAGTCCAGACCAGAATAGACAGCGGGTTTTGGCGAAGTGTTAGTGTGTTGTCATCCGTAAACATTAGTCTGGTCCCGTGGTATCCTTTCAGCACCAGCCTGTATGAAAGCCCTTGGCTGATAGGCCCCCATTCAATCTACCAACAAAAGCTGTTACTATCACACCGGCAGAAATTAGTGTTTTATTGCCTATCATATTCTTTAGAAACACCCTATATCATTTCATACATCTCTCTGGATGGACGCATTTTGAATATGAAAAATCAATGAAAAATTCTCTATAAAAACAGAATGAAGCCTGTGTCATGACTAGGACAAACAGAAAGTCTTGAGTTTACCACTACAAGGCAGGAAACAGTCAGAGTTTCAATTTCTATTTTTTTTCCTTTCAGATAAATGAGATTCACTGAAAATGTAATTTCATCCATTTGAAATTTGATTTGACATATTTAGATCATTCCAGAACAAGTAAGGACACAGTGCATGCGGACATATATCACTCCCTGGAAAAACAAGGATGTCTTCTGATAAACAACTCAGACTTACAGAGCACATTATTAGATTTGGGCGTATGGACAACTATAAGTTATCTTTGAGGTTACTTTGCTAAAAGTGAATGCATGACCTAAGCAAGGCACAGACTTTTACTCTATAAAATAATTTATACTCACAGGTGGAATCAACAGAACACCAGTTGAACCTTTGGAAAAGAGCAAAACACAGTTGCCTTTGTGGAAAAAAAACTCTTGTAGCCATGATAATCTATCTATCTATCTATCCATCTATCTATCTATCTATCCATCTATCTATCTATCCATCTATCTATCTATCTATTTGTCTATCTATCCATCTATCTATCTATCTATCTATCTGTCCGTCTGTGTCTGTCTCTCTCTCCATGCTAATGTTGTTTTACTCCATCTCTCAAAAGCACTCCCTGTGCAGACACAAGATAATAACTGGAACACATTTAAACCCATTTAAGCAGAGCAGGTCAGTGTCACCTCCATTTATGCTGGCCTGGGCCTGGCTCAGGGATCCATCATTGCCCTGCAGTTGAGCGGTCACATTGACGGGGGCAGTGGTGAGGATAGTGACAGACAGGGCGGTGGGCACCCCAGGGTGAAGCTCACGGGGAGCCAGGATAAAGTAGGAGCAACTGCTGAACAGATTCAAACATGACAGACAGAACAGAGGAACACGTGCGGTGGCACACTCAGAATTTAAATGAACTTATTTCACTTTGTTTCATCAACATCTCAGACACCTCTCAGAGACACAAACGCAAATGATTTTTTCTGTAATTGGTTGAGCATCTCATAAAAAGATGTGCTTTTAAGTTTCAGATCTGAATATGAGTATTTTTTCTAATAAGCATGCATCTTTTTCAATTCAATTCAATTGTATTTGTATAGCTCATTATACACATGTCTCTGCACTTCACAACAAAGAGCACCAATGGGCATCTTTTAAAATCATCGTAACATTATAACTTTCAAGTTTATTTATATAGCATATTATCATATTTATGTAATTTAGTGTGCTTATTAAAAAGCGTGTTTCTCTCAGTATCATAGATGGTGCCTACTACACCTGTTGTCTACATCTGTTCAGCTGGATCCTAGGATGTAAAATGACTCCTCATACATGTTTGATAAGATCTCCATGAAAGTCTCACAGAAAGACATGGATGTGGACACAAACAAACAAACACAAACACGCAGGAGGTAAACAAAAACAAAACAAATAGAAGTATGTTTTGTGCCATGTCTACGGGACCTTGCACTCCACTTACCTTGAGTTGCTCAGACCTGTAGTGCTCCAAGCCAGTAGCAGACACACAGCTACCGTGCAGATCCATGCCATTCTACCTGAGCGTGTGTACCTGTGTGTGCAGTTCCATGCCGTGCTACCTGAGCGTGTGTACCTGTGTGTGCAGTTCCATGCCATGCTACCTGAGCGTGTGTACCTGTGTGTGTGCGATGCGCGACTGATCTGAGGACCTCTCTACGTCTGCTGGCTCCACCCAGTCCGCTGTGGCAGCCCTGGGGGTGGGAGAGGGACACCGCCGTCCGACTGTCCTCCACAGGCCCCGGCTATCAATTTCTCTTTCTCTGCCGAACCAGCAGGTGTCATTGCGAGAGGGGATTCATCAGATGATCAGTGGACTTGAAAGAAAAGATCATAGAAAAACCCAGATCATATATACTGTGTACTGGTGTGTAGTGGAGTAAGGCATTTGAATATTTGAGGCTATACTGGTCATGGTCTGACAACTGTAGGACTTAAAGTAGTCTAATGCTAATCTAACACTATCATAGTCTCAGAGGATAAACACTGGCTCAGTGAGCAGAGAACTCAAGTGAACAGGACGGGAGAAAGGACTAAAGTGACTGGAGCTTTAACATGTTAAGTCCTGCTGGATAAAGCCATCAGACATGATAATGCAGACACTAGACTTGGCATTTAGAGGAATACTGTTAGGGCAAGAACTTTAAGCTCATATAGGCAGACAAGTAGATAGAACTATAAGATATAACAAAATGTATAGTCAGAATCATAGATAAATTGCAAATAGCAAATTGTCATAGCAACAGGACTAGTTTCTGCTCCATTTTAAAACAAAAAAGGCTGTTTGTACAGTGTAGAATGCATTGCTAGCAAGAAGATCATGTTGAGCTATTCCCTGACCGTTACAAATGTTTCTAAAATCCCTAAGCATCCTTTACCTTTCCTTTCATGTGGTCTGCTCTGTGTGTTTAGAACGGTATCAATACCTGGCCAAGCAGACGGGACGCTTCGAGGATCGTCACTGAATCTGCACCTGTTTCTCTTTTGCTCTTTGCTGTCAGCTGGACAGAAATGTGAAATTAAAATCTATGAATTATTCACAACCTGCGGGATAAGAGGCCACTGGGTCATCTGCATTGTTTGTCCTGGTTGTTATTCTTTTCAAACACCACCAAAGAGTGTTTAGGTGTTGCCACATGCTACGTCTCATCCAACAGAATCCCTGCAGATGGCTGCGCCTGGTTCCCAGAGTCCTCTGGGGAGCTCTGCTAAACGGGGACAGAGGGAAGCACCAGACTTCCCCATCTGCACGGGCGGCCTGGAAGCTGGCATGGAGTCTGCGCACATATGGCAAAGTCCTCTCAGCCGTCCACGTGTTCTTAGCCTGAACAAGCAGGCCGATAACAGTAACACTCTGCTTCCTTGTGCACGGAGCTGTTGGAACATGCTCAGCCAAATCCCAAAAAGAGAGAGGAGGGGGGGTGGTACAAGGCTAGAGCACTCAGAGAGGTAGAGTAACGAGTGGTAAAAGCAGGGGAGGAGAGGAGGAGATGATGGATGGATGAACTAATTAACAGTCAGTAGAATGAATGTATCAGTGTTACCATTTAGACAGAAAAATCTATGACAGAGCTGCCCATGTGCAAGCAGAGAGAGAGTTGAGAGAGAGAGAGAGAGAGTTGAGAGAGAGAGAGAGAGAGAGTTGAGAGAGAGAGAGAGAGCAGGCACTGGTAAATTGACTGGCTTTCTTCACAAGCACGACTCAAGACTTTAATCCTTTCTCTCTCTCTCTCTCTCTCTCTCTCTCTGTGTCTCTCGCTCTCTCTCTCTGTCTCTCACTCTCTTTCTCTCTCTGAACTGGTGTCTCAATAATCAACTCATCACGCCAATAAATCCATTTTGTTCTTAAGCGAACCAAATCAAGGTGGAGTGCGAGGGATGTCTGAAGGGTCTTCCTGGAGGATGATGCCATCTCCAGGGAGGCTTGGTCTGTGCGCCTGGCAGCGTCTCCTGGTTTCCCCTAATCCCCGCGTTTGCAGTCCTGGAAGCCCTGGCTGGATGTCAGAGGAGCCTCCACACTCCCCCCTCCCATTCATTTGGAGAAGAAGCCTCCAGTGGGCTTTGTGTGGTGTCATGTTGATGAGATATTAGACTCCTCCAAGACTCCGAGCCCAGCACAACAGCCAAGGCCCTGTGCTCATGACTCCATCGTCTTCTGTTCCCCTCCCTCTTTTCTTTTCTTATATTCTCCCTCTTTTCTTTTCTTATATTCTCCCTCTTTTCTTGTGTTATATTCTCTAACAGTATTTCCCTCCCTCTTTTCTTTTCTTATATTCTCCCTCTTTTCTTTTCTTATATTCTCCCTCTTTTCTTTTCTTATATTCTCCCTCTTTTCTTGTGTTATATTCTCCCTCTTTTCTTGTGTTATATTCTCCCTCTTTTCTTTTCTTATATTCTCCCTCTTTTCTTGTGTGATATCCTCCCTCTTTTCTTGTGTGATATATAGGCCTTTATGTTTCCCTAACAGTATTTCATCTGTCTTTCATTTCTCCCTTCTATTCTCTTGTCTTACACTAAAAGGCAACCAGTTGCAGTGGAAGATGTTACACCGCTCCACACACACACACACACACACACACATTCAGAGCCCTTTCTCCATCAGTGCATAGACTTCATCTTCTGTTAATTCCCTTTGCACAAACTTCCATCTGATAAGGCAGTAATTAGAGCGCACCAATGGAATTAGTGCGCAAGTGAGCGAGCGAGTGACTGAGGGAGAAGGATTGGCTGGCTCAGCCGGCGTGGGCTGTAACTGCATTAGCCCGTGTACATCTAATGGAGCTAAATGGATGACACTTATGATGAACTCTGGGAGGCGATCCTCTCCAGGGAGAAATCCTCTACAGAGAGAGAAATTAAATCCAGCAAGGGTTGTTTTTTTTTGTTTTGTTTTTTGCTTTCCCATGCACACACAGAATGTAACACAATTACCTTGGTAATTACCTTCATTGCTATAAGCAGCTGTGGACGACTCTTAGCAGGGGATTGAGAGGGCCTTGAAAACACATATGCGCCACAGCCACTTTTAATTCATTAGTATCGTCGATTTCTGGCATTTTTCACCGCACCATTGCGATGCGGAATCACTAATAACAGACCTCAACCATGTTGGAACGTTTATTTTCTCAGAAATGAATCATTGCTGTTGCTGGTTTTGCTTTAGTTGTCGTTGTCCTTACTGTTGGTTGGACCCATTTGAGTGCTATTTTAGTTTTGTTTGTTTATTTGTGTCCATTTTGAGTTCCAACAGTATCTCAGCACGCTTTCAAATGAACATCTGTTGTGACATAATGGCTGAAAATGGGTACCATAACCTTAGGGTCTGTCCTAATTACCATTCATAAACTAAGAGAAAATACATGTTTTAAATCCCGCTTACTAAACCTTATTATGATTATATGAAAAGATTAAATATATGCATGTGAAGCATACATGAACTAGCATAACTGATGAGTGTGTTTTTAAAGTTACTGTAATTGAAAGACATCCCAACAAGGTTAGAAGCGCAACACAAGAAGGAGTTTAACACCAGAGGGCGCTGTTTTCTAGGGACAATCAGCATCCCCATCCATCCACCACCTGTCCTTCCACACTTAACTCCACACGTTCACATACCAGACCCGGGCTCTCTGACCTTTGTCCCCTCTGTCAGCCACTTTAACTGAATCAACATGGCTGTGTGCTGCTCTACATCTGTTTTGCATCTGTAGTAATGACTGTAG
>JAGFZM010000750.1:0-22083 GCA_017657215.1 Limnothrissa miodon | reverse complement strand
AGCCTACAGTTAAAATCCACTAATGTTATGAAGCTGTGACACACCGGTATAAGCTATACTCTGATGTAACGTTATTGTTTGAAATAAATGAAGAAACTATCGACATTATGGATTACTTTCAATTGGCATCCACATGTAATTGAAACAGTGAGGATGTAACGTTAACATTAATTTATCTAATGTTACCACTCCCATTGTCATGAGGTGACAGCTAAATAACAAATAACCGTACAGAAGGCTATCTATGGCAGCTAAACTACTTACAGCTAATAAACAATAACTCTAACAAAAGAGAAACCTTTAGTCTTATATGTGACAATTTAGTTCGGATTAGATTATGAAATAAAACTTGTGGACCATCCGGGATGATGTAATGCACTCCAAAGATGTTAGCTAATGGTGCTAACGTTACCATTGCACTGGTTAGGACATCGTTTGCAAGTTACTGCATGATTTCAAATTTAATGGTACAGTTTACATCAGTTAACAAATAGTAAGGACCTGTCATGGTTCGTTATGAAGTTTATTAATCAAACCAATAGTCTCTATAGCCCTTTTTCTATCAAAACGGTGATTCGCTTTAAAGTAAGTTAGTGTGTGATGGAAAAACATAATTATGTCATTCTAATGCCTATTTTGTCGCGTTAAGTTAATTCGCTCGGCAGAGGTGGTTTTAACAATGGAAAAGATTTAAAGCGATATAGATTGTCATCCATGCTAAAAAGGCAGATTAAAACTTCTCCTGGCAGTGCTCTGTCTCATGCAGCAGTGCTATCCTTTAGAAATCCTTCACTGGCTACACTAACATACGAACGGTCCAATTCACTACACTTTTGATGGAAAATCATCCAGCGCTTCTGAAAAATGCATGTTCACAAGAGGCATTGTCACACAATTTTAACTCTTTAACTGTTCTCTTGATGGAAAACCATTTTGAAACGTCTTGTGTCGCTAGAAAATAATGCAATTTAAAAGTTTAATCGCACAGAAATTTGATGGAAAAAGGGCTTATGTCTAAGTCTGCCACTGATGGAGGCTCAGAACGGACATTGTAAATCAGTTGTGGAGGGCCCAACATTACTTTCTGTCTATAGGGCCCAACAACACTTTTTTTAAAAAATGATCTGCATAAAGACAGTTAGATTGATTTTAATCGAATCTTTGCTGAAACCATTCTAATGCAGCTTATCATGGACGGCATTTTTCAGCACACATTATTACGTAGATGAGTCCAATCCACTTGAATTGGCCATTGTCAGACAGAAAAAAATGTGCTGAACCTACAAAATGCAAATGTTTGCTGTCTATCTACATCTATTGACTACATTCTGTGTACAGGATGTTTTACACGTTTTGGAGGAAACGGGTCCCTTATTTTGATAGGCTTACAGTTGGTTGTTGTTTCTCAATTCACGAACATCAACAACAGACGCTGTGCGCACCGTGCGGCTCAATGAAGTATGTCCCGTCGATTGAAAGGCAGCAGGAATTGAGCCTTTTGGTTGCTTACGCAAAGTAAGTACTATTATCAAAGATCGTTTTCTTTATCAACCGTCTCTGCTATTATGCTGTTAAATTAGAATATATCGAAGACGACTGCTAAGTTACTTAGAAGATAGGAGATGTGCTAACTGTTCTAATTTTCTGTTGAGCTCACCGCTTGTAAGGTAGGCTAACACTGGTGAAAACGTGTGCTAAAACTTTGTATTCTACTGTATGACATACAAAAAGAACCATCGATAAAGCTTTTTCATTGTATTACCACTGTATTGCTATCAGTTATTGATAAACTCACAACACAGTCAGTCACGTGTGACTTTCTAATAACGTTAGCAGTTAACGTTACACTTATTCGAAATGACTGATGTTTTAGGCTAATCAATAACCGGTTTACGGCTTTTTTGGTTTGTATCACGCACCACTCCGGAAGGGAAACTAAAACGTTTTAATTTTAAATGGAAAATATAACACTTTAGATTCATTGTTGGATATCCATATTTTTTAGAATCTACCGGCGTTAAGCTTTTCTGAACCCGTAGTAGTCCTTTTTTTGTAGCCCGCAGCTACTCTCGTAATTACGGTGCTCATAGACTTAAAGGCATTTGATCGACGAAGTTTATTTAGCCTATTAAGTCTAATTTATTCTAAAGGACCCTTTCATCTCGTGAATAGAGCGGTTATATTAAAATCGGATTTCTCTGTGGATGGAACAGTGATTTAACACTGCCAGTCCGTTCTTGGCTGTAGTCTAGGTATCTCCTGTCTGGTAAGTTATGAAATAATAATGGCACACTCAAAAATAGAAAGCATGTGAAGCATACCAGAATCTAGGCCTATACATTGATACATCCCATGGTTTAACACAATTCTCTACAATATATCACATTTAGACACAATATAGACATTTTATATAGCCTAATGTAGTTGTGTGAGCACAGACAATTTTCTTTTTAGTGTCTTTGCTGCGCAGGGAAAATGCCTCAGAAGCCTACGGGCAGCGCAACTACTATAATGGCTTCAGACTACAAAAAAGGACCAACACACGTTCAGGATAGCCGGTCTGTGATCTTGGGTTTAAAATAGTTCAATCCAAGATCTCCCGATTCAAGATCTCCAGATTTACGAATCCAGTGGTTACCTATGTGTAATTCACAATCCCATCAGAACATCCTGATCACAGATAGCAAAACACAACATTTAAAAATATATCCATTAGATAGTTTTCTAGGCCTACATGTTATCTAACCTTCAGTGGTAACCAGGTGTAGAGGTCTGCGCGGGACAGAATTATCAGTCCCGCTCCCTCCCGCACCCGCGAAGAATTGTAATTTTCACTCCCGCTCCCGCCCGCACCAGCAATATTTTGTCCCGCTCTCGCCCGCAAAAATCCTGCAAGAGGGACGTTGGCTTAATTTCTATCTCACTGAAAGGCCTCTTAATTGGCTGAACTTTTTGAAGTTTATCGCAGAGCTCTGCACTCCCGCAGGTTTACCACTACGACCGTCCATCACGTTGATTCAACATTGAATTTCGGTCGTCTGATGGATACCTACCTTTCCAACCAACAACCAATGTCGATTCGACGCCTGTTTGCTATCTAGGCTACATCTGCAAGTTTTAATGATTTTAGTAACAGTAAATAAAATATTCAGCACAAATTATGTATGCTAGGCACTACATTAATCATTTGTACATTTTATTTTACACTCATATTGTGTTTGCGGGACTGCAGTTTATCACCCATACCGCCCGCTCCCGCATAGTGCAGTCCCGCTCCTGCCCGCGCCCGCTATGAGCTTTCAAATTTATTCCCGCATTGCACTGTTTTGCGTTGGGTCCCGCGGGTCTCGCGGTACACCCGCGGGAGTGCAGGCCTCTAACCAGGTGTTACTCGTGTGCCTAGTATTTTGTTTGTGGTTGTTGTCAAAAGTTTTGACAGATTTTTTTCTGCAAAAACAGAGATAATACCCTCATTCTGACCTGTGCAGAATAAGTGTAAAGCCCTTAGTCTAAGGCTTCTTCAAACAACACACATTGAATCAATTATCTTTATACGTATTAAGTGGTTTACAACTACATTACCAAGGTTACATTAGGTCAACATGCTATCTAACTGGTAGTGCAGTGCAGTGCAGTGCAGTGGTAGCCCTGTGTTTTTTCACGTGCTATGTATTTTATCCTTGCTTATATTTATATACTGAATTTCTTCTGCAAAACAGAGCCAATGCCCTCATTCTAAGGATTCTCTGAACGACACAATCAACACACAATCAACCCTGGCCTGTGCAGGACAAGTCTTCTGTTCCTGTCATGGACAAAGAAACAACAACTGATGCTGATGTAATGGAGGATGGTGATGACTCTACACAAACAAGTAAGTAGCTAGTCTTATCTTTCATTTGAGACCACCATTGTGTTCTCAAGTAAGCAGCGAGTCTTATCTTGTGTTCGATTATCCACCCGTCTTGGAGCTCCGAGGAGAAACACTGGCCGTTGCCTAGCGACATGCACTAAAACACCCCTTTTCCTCGGACCGCGGGCTTTTCTGCTCGGTTGAGCTCAGAGTAGCCTGGCTTGCACGACAAAGCTCATAGGAGCTTAATCTGGTCATCCTACATGACTAAACGTCTTCTGGGAGGCGGGCTTAACCTGCGTCCATCAGATGCCTCTGAATACTACATGACAAATCTACAACCAATCAGACCACTCATTCTGATAACGTATGCGTAAGCTCGTTTCTAATTGGTGCCCACAGATAATTCCACAAAAATAATTTCTCTAAATGGCCATACTGACTTGCTCGCGAAATTGAATGTAGCGTCACAGGAAGTATGGGCGGGCCCAGGCTAGCTCAGAGTAGACTGAGCAAAGATTCCGAGGCAGATGCCAAGATGGCTGCGCCCAGTGTCACTTAAAATAACGAACCGTTTTCATTGTGTTTAGACAGTTTTGGTTGTTTAAATTGCGATCTTAATCACTTATGTTAAACCGAAACTAAGCAACATTCTGTTTTTCTCTCTCACGA
Organism: Limnothrissa miodon; assembly: GCA_017657215.1. Taxonomy (NCBI): domain Eukaryota; kingdom Metazoa; phylum Chordata; class Actinopteri; order Clupeiformes; family Clupeidae; genus Limnothrissa; species Limnothrissa miodon. Next base: position 17,558 of record JAGFZM010000750.1, on the reverse strand, counting down.
GCTCCCTCTAAAGCCCGCTGTATTGCATTGTATTGCACTGCATTCTATTGGAGGCGGTCCACGCTGCTGAACATTGCAACTGCTGTATCTACCGCTATTGGCCACGGTGGCGCATTCTACACCGTTCGTTCGCCGTGTAATGACTAATTTTAGCACTCTAAACAGTATGAAACGGATTAATTAAATGAAAAATGTTGCATAGTGGGCCTTTAATGCATATCTTACTGCATCTGTGTCTTTTCCTATGGATATGGGAGTTGGCGTTGTAATGAGGCCAGTAACGCAGTAGAAAAAAAGCGGATGTTTAGCAATGGGTGAAGCTAATTGTCCCTGGGGTTGCTAACAAACATGAAATGAAGTGAAAATTTTAATTAAAACGGCTTTCTGGGCGGCGGCCATGTTTTTCTCCACCTCGGACACGTGAAGCAAAATAAAACGCTTTTTTTAAATTATTATTAATAGGGATGCACCGATACCACTTTTTTACAAACCGATACGAGTACGAGTATTTTTATTTGTGTAATTGCCGATACCGAGTACCGATATTTCTTAAATTGGATTTCCATGAAAGATGAATCAATTTGGAAGCAGGTTTTATTTACTCTTCTGTGGATATTAACAAGTCTTAATACAAAAAGTGTAGCAGAAGGCTATTCCAAGCCAAAAATAAACTAATCACTCTGGTTTTCACAAAAAAAGGCCTTGTTTAAGGCAGTGTTATCACATCAGAAAATAAAAATGTAATGTACCAGAAAACCAGAAAATAAAAATGTAATATGTTGCACAGTTAACCTATTAAACGGTGAGCGTAACTGTGGCTCATTGTGCACATTTAAATTACACGAAGTATCAAAATGGTCTTCTGCTTTCAGGTGCACAAACCATCACTTAACATGACGTGACCTATTTCCATGTTTCAGTTAAAGAATATTTACAACACTCAATGTTGTCAAATGACTTATAGCCTCCAAATTAAGAATTCTGGGGGAAAGTGAGATGCAGATTTTTTTTGATGAACAGAATCATCTCTGCATTATCAGGTGTTATCCTGTTTCTGCTTTCATTCACAATACGCACTTTGTTGACCTCCCAGTACTGCAGAGGCTTGTCCTCACGGGACATAGGGGCCTCTCCCAGGTGTGTCTCTAGTTGTGCAGTCAGTCCTACAGCGGCTGGGGTCAGTGCTACTGATGCTTGCTCATTTGCAATTTCATCAAATATACTGTCCAAACTGCTGCAGGCCTCTTCCCTGCGTGGCTTTCGAGTAGGTGGCTCATTTTGGTTGTGATCCTCTTGCTGGTCCTCTTCAGCAGTCAGCCTCTGCAGCTCAGCCATCAGCATCTCTTTGGCATTTGCAGCAGTGTTGGTGTTGGAAAAAAACACACATTTATACCTAACAGACAAAACAATAAGGGTTAATATCTGGTCATTTAGGAACTCCACAAAATATCCCAGCTAAGTAAATTGGAATCCTGTTTAGCGTTCACTTCTCACTCACTCTAGACACGCTCGCGCGCACACACACAGACACACACACAAACATACCTCGGATCGAGCAAAGTTGCGAGGCTGTAGAGAAGGTTTCCTTCCACATCCACAAATCGCTTCTTGACGGCTGCAGCTAACGTCCCCTTCATAGTTTTGATGCCGTGGTCCTCCTCGGTCTCTCGAGATCTTAGCAGCACAGTGATTGCAGGAATTACGTCTGCTGCTATTGCATCAGAAGAGCTGACTTTTCGCGTCAACTCCTCAAATGGACCCATGACAGATGCGGTCTTCTCCAGCAGTGTCCACTGGTAGCCGTGAGATTGTCAGGGAGATCGTACTCAGACGTATATATCCCAAGCGCCCGTTTTTGTTCGACCAGGGACTGGATCATATAAAACGTCCTATTCCAGCGCGTTTGTACGTATTGCTGGAGACGTTTTGTGGGCTGATTAATTTGTAGCTGGATGTCTTCGAGGCGTGAGTAGGCTGAAACAGAATGTTTAAAATGCCCAACTATTTTGCGACCCACTGCCACAGCTTCAGCAACACTACTCTGAGACAACAGGCCCTCGTGAACCACCAGCTGGAGAGTATGAGCAGCACGAGACAGGCTAGGAAGTCCAGCATCAGTCATAGCCTTTATCATATTTCTTGCGTTATCTCGGAGCACAACGTGAACGCAGGTTTTTGAGATACCCCAGACCTGTAGCATGTCCTCGAACACATTAGCAATAGCTTGGCTGGTGTGAGAATATTAAATGTTTTTTTTTTTTTGTTTTGTTTTTTTTCCATTTGCATCTCGTCAGTGGTGACGGGTAGTTTTACATTGTTCTTGTACAAAACAAGAGGACAAGATAAAGATATACGTGTCATACGAGACATACGTGTCAATATATATACATACTGGTCACCTTGTATCTACTAACCATATGCTTTACATACATGCAGACATGACATACATGCAAATGTATAACATAAATACTACAAACTCATATCCACACACACACAAACAAGCATACACCGACACATCAGGGACTTAATATTTATTATTCTAGGTGCAGTAGTGATTACAGCAATCGGTTAATTACCATATGTATCTAGGAACAAATCAAAAGGTCTCTTGATTTTTTAGGCTAGTCGTACCTTTTGGCAGTAAAGCTAAGGGGAGAGAGTATAAAATAAAGTAAATACATTGTGTGGTAAAGTAGAAGGATAGTGTATCATACTTGCCCCTAATCATTGGGCCGTCCAATTGATAAGCACACAAATAAATGCATGTCAAGTCAAGTAAATAGACGTATTAGTAGCCATTCTATTCACTTTGTATGCTAACAGGCACACAGCTATATACAGTTAAATATTTCCTTAAAGGTGGGTAATGTTATTATAGATCTGTTCTTTAATTTGATTTCATTCTTCTTTAAGCCTTTTATTTTCATTAGGAGCTCTTGGGAACAAAAAGTCCCCTTTGGAGTCTCTAAAAGGACCCAGGAAAAATGCCCTCATGCTTTTTGAATTATAATGTTGAAAATGTTATTTTTTAGTGTTTTGACTTCAAATTTTGAGTGTAGCACCTTTTGGCTGTAGCCTAGTTGTGCCTGCATGTCCATATCAATGCCAGGAAAAATGATACTGTATGGTAGTCAGTTTATTGCCATTTATTGTCGTGAGTGTGTTAAGACCATAACGTGTTGTGCCGAAAAATCCATGCCTGCCGTAGAATGAGTTCCTACTCAGAGGCACGCATTGCACATAAATATGATGGGTCACAGTGGTTATTATAGATTTCGATGATTCAGATGAGCAAACATATAATTGGTAACATAACTGTTGTTACTAAGAATGTATTATCCTACATGTACCCATAATGTGATGCATGAGATGTGTCTGTGGTCCCAAATTTTAGAAAATATCCATAAGTGTGGTCACATTACAGTAAATAGTCATATTAACATTAGGCTATAATCAGTTACAGTACTATAGCATAGCTATTGAGAGAGCTTCTGGTTTAATCAATAATAGAATCTTATTAGAAGGTTAGATCATTTATCATTTTATAATAATAATTATTATTATTATTCTAGGTGTTTTTGTACATTAAAAAGTAGCTCACATGTAGTTACACTACTTTTGTTATATTTTTAATTTTTTTGTAACGTAGCTTGCTACATTTTGTCTTTAGGTAGCTTTGATTTAGCGAAGCTTCATCTGATGTTGAGTAGCTGGTAGCTTAGTTAACTACATTTTCTGAGTAGCTGGCCCAACACTTCAGTAACACTGAAAAAAATGTGTCGCACAATCGTTTTAAAACTGCTGAGTCGCCGCATTTGCCATTAGTGAAGTAGGTTTATGTCAGATTTGTTTCCAATAGAGCTAGTTTCATTTGTCGAGGTAATCGATTATGTTGTCGCAAGGAATTAGTTTATGCAAAATATGCATACTGACGTGTCAGATCTAACAAAGATAGCTGCGTAAACATGCTTTCCATAGACTTCCAGGCTGTAATTCACCAAACTGACGACCTTATGTTTATATATCAGACATCTTTGGTGTTAATCATTTACACTTAATTTATGCATTTAGCAGGCGCTTTTATCCAAAGCGACTTACAAAAAGAGGATAACAATCAAGCTACATAGCAGAAACCTTAAAGAGCATAGTGCTAGGGAATAGTGCTTCAGTTCAATTTAGTGCTAGGATAGAAGATGTTCTCTGAATAGCTCGGTCTTTAAGAGCTTTTTGAAGGCCTCCAGAGATGGCCCTGTTCTTGGTAGGTCATTCCACCAGCGTGGGACGACACATGAGAAGAGTCTGGATTGCCTTGGGCGAGGTGCCGGGACTGCCAGTCGACAGTCATTGGAGGACACGAGTTGTCGGGGGGGTAGCATGAGCCTTTATGAGAGCGCTTAGATAAGAAGGGGCAGATCATCTAGTCAGCATCAGTGATTTGAATTTGATGCGAGCCGCCAGAGGCAACCAGTGGAGCTCGATTAGCAGAGGGGTTACATGCGTCCTCTTCGGCTGATTGAAGATGAGACGCGCCGCAACATAATGCAGAGACCATATTTTTACATATTTGTCGTCAAAAAACGCGGGTAGAGTTGAGTAGAGCTGGGCTAAACCGAGCCGGTGGAAAAGCGGCAATAGTCTTCAGCCAAATTACAGGAGTTGGCCTACTGTTAGTTAATAATTTACAAATCAATAAGACGGCAATTAAAAAAAATGGTGCTAACTTGGTGCACCTAAGGAAAAAAGTTAGGTGCACCAGTGCAACTGTGGCAAAAGGTTAGTCTAGAGCCCTGTTCCAGTCATGTGAGGAGAGTACATGCGATCCGATGTGGGCAGTTTCCGAGATTTAACTTTTGCGCGATGCAAGTAAAGCGATTACCAGTCCTAATGCAGGATACAGATTATTGACAGATGATATGTCTAGAGTGTTCTCCTGAGCATGGGTGCTCCGTCAAACTTGTGTCTTTGCGAGTAGTGACCAAGCGAGTAGCTAGTAGTGATGGGTGTGCATGAGGCTTAAGTTTTACCCACTCAGACAAAATAACCATATTTAGTCAAATGTGTATGGGGCACCAAAATGTTTTTTTTATTGTCAAGTTGGTTTGGAATTTCACAAAAAAAAAAACTAATAATCTTTTTCACATAAACACTCGTCATTATCCTCAAGTTAGTGTGATTTGAAGTCGTTATTGGTCTATAACTAATGAAGTCATTAAAATACAACTTTAATAGGGGCTTATACCCCCTTGTTATTGCCCTGTATTTGTGGTGTTTATAGGACTAAGCACATTTTTCTCTGAAATGTCAGGAATGATTGAACCCCTGGCAACAGTGAAGAAGATCAAAGAAGAAGATGTGGATGATTTCTTCCCAGCATGCATTTTGGTTGCTCTAAAATCGGACCATGAAGCTGCACTGGAACATGATGTCAAGACTGAGACTATGACCTCACCAAGTCTGTCCTGCAAAGATGAAGCATTTTCACCAGAGGACATTACAGAGAACCCAGAAGACTTTGGCGATGACTCTGAAACTACAAGTAAGATTCTGTTTTCTTGCTCTATAATCAATCAAATGTCTCAATCATTTTCATAGTAATATATTTATATCAGTGACGTGCAGTCGGGGGGGCTGGTGAAGCTGTGTCTCACGGGTCATCATGGGAATATAAATGAAATACGAAATTTAAAAATAAATTAAATAGTGAAATTGATTTTTTTTTTTTAAATCATTGGTTATTCACAGTTACCGTTTAAATACTAATATGAGATAGTCGCTAAGCCTAACCGGGATTTGGCAATGACTAACTGTGCTAGCATGCAATGTGGTGAGACCATATGGCTGTTTTTCTGCATGCCGCTACTAAACTGAACTAATCTGAAGACCTTTACCATATGAAGTCAATTTCTATAGTTTAGCTGGTGTAAACAGTTAGCAAGTAACTGGAGCCATCAAATTATTATTATTATTTTTTTTTTTTAGCTCTTGGCCTTTTTGAAATGGAAGATTATATTTCCAAACTGAAAGGATTCTCTACACTGGACTTTCAGTCGAAGCAGGATATAATAATTAAAGGAAGACCAACACCGGAGCTAAAAGGTTTGCTTCAGACTACGAGACAGATGACCCGCTCTTTTCAGACAGACTGGTACACACGAAAAGAGTGGCTGTGTGGGTGTCCAGCAAGAAACCGCCTTTTCTGCTTCTCCTGTCTTCTTTTCGCAACTTGTGACAACGTCTGGACGCGGACGGGGTATTGTGACCTGAGGAATTTACAGAGAAGCCTTGTCAGACACGAGCAGTCGAAAACACACATTCTAAGTCAAATTGCGCTGAAAACGTTCGGGATGTCCAGGATAGACTTGGCTTTGGACGAACAGAGGAGATTGAACGTTAACATCCACAATGCAATGGTAAAAGAGAATCGAGAGATTTTAAAAGATTTCATCAATGCCATTTGCTTCCTTGCCAAACAACAGCTAGTATTTTGTGGAAATGATGAAAGTGCAGGCTCTGCTAATCGTGGAAACCTTGTGGAATTATTACACGCTTTCGCTGAGAAAGATGAGAGGCTAGCCAGACATTTGGAGACATCCACTGTATTTTCTGGCCTGTCAAATGGCATTGAGAACAATTTAATTGAAGCAGTCGGTGATGTCATTAGAAATGACATCAAAAAGGAGATCAGTGCTGCCCCATTTGTTGCTGTAAAAGTGAATGAGACACCAGATGTTACAAACAAAGCTCAGATTTCGGTTGTATTAAGGTATGTGGCTATATCTGAAGCATGCTGTGAGGTGAAGGAAGCGTTTTTGGGCTTTGATGATGTGAGTGAGGACAGACACGCTCCTTCCATTGCCAACTATGTGCTAGGAGTGTTGGAAAAGTACGACTGTGCTGACAAGCTCGTAGCTCAGACGTATGATGGGGCTGCAGTAATGGCTTCAGAGCTTGATGGCGTGCAAGCAAAAATGAAAGAAAAAGCACCCAAAGCAATGTTTACACACTGTTACGAACACACTATGTACTTGGTGCTCTTGCATTCAGCAAGGTGCATGCCGCAATGTCGCACGTTTTTTAAATCAGCCGAAGGACTAGCGTCATTTTTCAGCAAGTCCACCGCACGCACTCACTTGTTGGATGAAGTCGCAAAGCAACGGTTACCCAGCACATTACCTTCAATATGGAGCTCTAACTGTAGCCTGCTGCAGACAATATTCAAGCACCAAGAGGATCTGCGCACGTTATTTCGCGTTATTATGGAAAATCCCGACAACTGGGATAATGAGACGGAGATATTGGCAGTAGGCTACGATCAGTGGCTGTCAAAAGCATCAACATGCTTTCTCCTTATGGCGTATGTCGACATTCTTAATGAAGCTGACACACTCATTAGAGTGCTGCAAAACAAAGTGATGGACATTGAATATTGTCTTGCACGCATTGACAACACTGTAGCAGCTCTCGAGTGCATGAGTCTGAAGTTCGACAGTTTCTGGAACCGATTTGAGCAGAAATGCAACGCACTGGGCCTGACGGAGATTGGAGACAGGCAGTCGATTAGATGTGAACGAAAACAATTGTTCTGTAACATTCTGGAAAACGTAAGGTGTCAAATGAAGGGTAGGTTTGATCATTTTGGTAAGCTGGCTTTCCTTGGTTTGGTGGATTGCACAAAACTCAGTGAAATGTCACAACATCTTGATGACTCGAAACTCCAAAGCATGTTAAAATATGCCAGATTCTTTGACTTGCTGAAACTAAAGGCGGAACTCGTCGGACTGTATAGCTCACAAACAGTGAGGGATGAATGTAAGTCCCCTACACAGCTTCTCAGCTTCCTGGCCCAGAATGATCTCACTGAAACAGTTCCTGAGGCGACAAAGTTGCTCCAGCTCGTGCTCACAGTTCTAGTTACTACGGCAACAGTAGAGCCGTCATTCTCTGTACTAAAAAGATTCAAAACATATATACAATCAAAACAAACATACAATCAGAACAGGACAGATCAAGAAAAACTTTCCTCACTGGCAGTGATCTCCATTGAGACTGAAAGACTTTTAAAACTGAAGAAAGATAAGGAAAATTTCTTCAAACAAGTTATCGATGCTTTTCTTCAGAAAGAGAGGCGCATGGACTTTATTTATATGTAAAGGTGAGATGATCATGTTTTTCAAAGTTTTTGTTTTATGCTACAGTTCCCATATGGAAAGAATGCTGATATAAAATTTTAAACAAAACACATGGATTGTTGCCAATCACATGGTGAATAATCTCCTCTTTAAGGCTTATACGTTTGTAAATCTGATTGTGATGACATCAGTGCCTCACCAGCCAGGAACCGCACGTCACTGATTTCTATAATATAGCTGACAATACGTCACTGATTTCTATAATCTAATGTATGTGGACATGTATGTACAAGTGACCTAGAGGAAGGCAAGACATGGCATGCCTTTTTAAAAATTAATTACAAAATGGTGATTACGTACTACAAGGGAATTTTGGGGAAAGTAAAGGACAATTGGACTGGAGATTGAGTTGAGGTTTTACCAACAAACTTTCCTGCTTCGAAATCTTAGAAATTGGACAGGGTTACAGTATATTGTTGAAACACATCAAAACGATCTGATTGGGTTATATTGTTGAGACATCAAAAATATCTGACTGGATTATATCATTGAAACATATCAAAAAGGTGATTAGATTCTGGCCCATTTAGACTTGAACTAAAGAACTATTCATGGGGGCCAGTGAAGAGACCTGTGCTCTGTTGTCAGGGGAAGACTAACTGCTTTTTGAACCAGCTGTAGAGATCTGTTGTCAGGGGAACACTAACTGCTTTTTGCACCAGCTGTAGAGATCTGTGCTCTGTTGTCAGGGGAAGACTAACTGCTTTTTGAACCAGCTGTAGAGATCTGTGCTCTGTTGTCAGGGGAACACTAACTGCTTTTTGAACCAGCTGTAGAGACCTGTGCTCTGTTGTCAGGGGAACACTAACTGCTTTTTGAACCAGCTGTAGAGACCTGTGCTCTGTTGTCAGGAGAACACTAACTGCTTTTTCAACCAGCTGTACAGATCTGATGGTAGTAGTTAACCCTGCTGAAAATAAATAAATGATTTGGACTAATTAATCAATACCTTTAAGTCCTTTTAGTTTGGCAAACTCCTTGGATGAAAACTTACTGAGTTTGTCTGAATCATTTGTTAGTCCTTTTAGTTTTTTAGCTGCCGATTTAGGTTTTACCACATTGTGACTTCTCAAAGGTACCATATTTGTTGTGATTTAGTCTTCATATTACACAGAAGTATTCTAGTCTGAAAGGAAGAGTGTATTGCAGTCCTTTTGAGAATACAGTGGGATGCAAAAGTTTGGGCAACCTTGTTAATCGTCATGATTTTCCTGTATAAATCGTTGGTTGTTACGACATAAAATGTCAGTTGAATATATCATATAGGAGACACGCAGTCATATTTGAGAAGTTAAATGAAGTTTATTGGATTGTGGGGGATATTTTCAACAAGATAGGGTGTTTTTATATATATACATGTATACACTAAACATATTAAGAATTATCAGATATGCAACTCACTTTGCCAGTAAAACTGTGCATTCTTGAGGGAGACGGAAAGGAGCCTCACTCCCTCTCACACACACACACACACACACACACACACACTATACATAAAGAAGTGCTTTGTCCGAAGTCACAAGGAGAATCACGAGGGGAAGATCCCTACACATAGACAGACAGACAATAAGGCCTGTGGTATCGGATGAGGAGTTCAGATATAGTTTAACTCTTACTATTTGTCAATATTCAGACTAATATGTGCTCTTGTAACATTAATGTATGTTACTTATGTGAATGTATTCATTATGATTCAGTATGATCACCTTACATGCATGACACACATGTAGTAGTAGACGAGGGGGGGGGGGGGGGGTCTCTCTCTCTCTCTCTCTTTTCCCCTGATACACAGACTTTATTGGACTCTGTTTAACTTGCAGTCAAACATGTATGAGTAAGATCAGCATAAGACGTTATATAAAATGCATATATATGAGCATGTAGTAATATTGTCTAAGGGGAAAGGAGAATAGGAGAAGCCATTGGAGGGTGAGTCGGCCCATGGCGCGTGATGCATATTTTTATAATAAAAGGCAGGAAATCACGCCACCAATATAATTAGACTGAAAAATAGTGTTAAAATATGATTGGCTAAGAAAGGTACAGGAATGTGAAACGGCTCTCAGTAAAGGAGTAAAAATAGTGGGGATTTTTCAGTCTAGCTCTCAGACTTTTCGAGACCTCTCAACAACAGGTAATGATCTTGCAGGGTTTTATCTTCTAATTGTCATGCATTGGATATCAATTTGACTGTTGGATTGTATGTCTTATGCTGGCATGTTGAAATAAACCTGAAATCTTTGTCACTTATCTGATTGAGTAGAGACTCTTTGTTTGCTAATGGCTACTGCTGAAAACTAACTCCTATAATGTTTTGAGTTTAAGGGTGTATTCACACCTGAAAAGTCCTTTGGTCCACTTGTTTGGTCCGGATCATTAGCGGACAATTTTTTTTTTTCATTTGGTGCGGTTTGCATTCACACTGAACTTTTTGCAAGCGAACTTGCTCCCATTGGACAGAAAAGACTTGAGCACCAGAGTCCGTTTGGAAGCGGACCGAGACCACCTCAAAAAGTGGGTCTCGGTCCGGTTGTTTGGTCCGTACCAGGATTCATTTGTTGTATTCACACCTGCACAAAAGGTCTGGACCAACGTGGGAAACGGACTCTGGTCCGTTTAAAGTGGACCAAACAGTGCAGGCTAAGAACTGACTCCTATAATGTTTTGAGTTTAAGATTACACTACTGGAAGGAGAACTTTTCTCCGTCAGGATTTACAGAAAGTGTGCAATAATTGTTTAAACAAAATTAAGCAGGTGCAAAAAGTTTGGGTACCACAAAAAAGAAATGAAATCAATATTCTTTTGCAGAAATTACAGCCTCTAAACGCTTCCTGTAGGTTCCAATGACAGTATGGATTCTGGTTGAAGGTATTTTGGACCACTCCTCTTTACAAAACATCTGTAGTTCATTCAGGTTTGATGGCTTTTGAGCATGAACAGCTCTCTTTAACTCACACCACAGATTTTCAATTATATTCAGGTCTGGGGACTGAGATGGCCATTCCAGAATGTTGTACTTGTTCCTCTGCATGAATGCCTTAGTAGATTTTAAGCAGTGTTTAGGGTTGTCTTGTTGAAAGATCCAGCCCTGGCGCAGCTTCAGCTTTGTCACTGATTCCTGGACATTGGTCTCCAGAATCTGCTGATACTGAGTGGAATCCATGCGTCCCTCAACTTTGACAAGATTCCCAGTCCCTGCACTGACCACACAGCCCCACAGCATGATGGAACAACCACCATATTTTACTGTAGGTAGCAGGTGTTTTTCTTGGAGTGCTGTGTTCTTTTTCCTCCATGCATAACGCCCCTTGTTATGCCCAAATAACTCAAACTCTTATTCCAAAATGAAGCTGGCTTGTCTAAATGTGTTTTAGCATACCTCAAGTGGCTCTGTTTGTGCTGTGGGTGGAGAAAAGGCTTCCTCTGCATCACTCTCGCATACTGCATCTCCTTGTGTAAAGTGTGCCGAATGGTTGAACAGTGCACAGTGGCTCCATCTGCAGCAAGATGATGATGTAGGTCTTTGGTGCTGGTCTGTGGGTTGACTCTGACTGTTTTCTCCATTCGTCGCTTCTGTCTATCCGAGATTTTTCTTGGTCTGCCACTTCGAGCCTTAACTTGAACTGAGTCTGTAGTCTTCCATTTCCTCAATATGTTCCAAACTGTGGAAACAGACGGCTTAAATCTCTGAGAGCTTTCTGTATCCTTCCCCTAAATCATGATGGTGAACAATCTTTGTCTTCAGGTCGTTTGAGAGTTGTTTTGATACCATGTTGCTACAGTGCCCAAATTTATGCACCTGTCTAATTTTGTTTAAACAATTATTGCACACTTTCTGTAAATCCGATAAACTTTATTTCGCTTCTCGAAGATCACTGTGTGTGTCTCCTATATGATATATTTAACTGACATTTTTTATTGTAACAACCAACGATTTTACAGGAAAATCATGACGATTAACAAGGTTGCCAAAACTTTTGCATCCCACTGTAATTGCTGAATGAAAAAGCCAGATTTACTGAACTCACAACCTTCTTTCAGTGAAGATGAAAGTGGAGATGAGAGAAGTAGAATTGAATGATTTCCTTCAAGAGTGTCATCCTGCAGAGGACTCCACTGGTCAGGATCAGGAGTATAGAACTCAAACATGTACATCACCAGTCTACAAAGATGACTCCTCAACGATGGAAATGAACGAGGAAGAGGTATCTGAGCTCAAAGAATATGGGCCTTCTCATTCAGGTAAATACTGGTGGTTGGTCTCTATGGTAACAATAAAAATAATAAATAAAATTAGAGCATGTCTTTCATGGTTTCTCTAAGGTGTATACTGACTTGTTTGTTTGTTTGTGTATATATATATATAATATATTTATACACATACATACACACACAAAACATTAATTATAACTAGAGAATGACTTGTATTTTATCCCTCTGATTAGGAGATGGTCAAAGTACTGGTGGTGCAAATCTTCAGCGCTGTCAAAGAGGAACGTCTTATCAGTGTTCTGAGAATGGCAAGGCATTCAACCATTCTGGAGAAAACCCTCATCGATGTTCTGAGTGTGGAATTTACTTTCCTACAAACAGTGACCTCATAAAACATCGAAGCACCCATACTGAAAGGCCTCAGTGTTCTGGGCGTGGAAAGGCCTTTAATGCTACAAGTAGCCTTGCACAACACCAGAGGATCCTCACTAGAGAAAAACGTTATCAGTGTTCTGAGTGTGGAAAGGTCTTTAACGGGAAGAGTGATCTAAAGAAACACGAGAGGATCCATACTGGAGAAAAACCTTATCAGTGTTCCCAGTGTGGAATGGCCTTTTGCCAGAAAAATCATCTAATGAAACACCAGATGATCCACACTGGAGAAAAACCCTATAAGTGCTCTGAGTGTGGAATGGCCTTTAATGCTAAGGCTAACCTTGAGAGACACCAGAGGATCCATACTGAAAAAAGAACTTGCATAAGGGGTGAACTTGGGAAACATCAGAAGAGGCATATTGGTGAAAGACCTTATCCGTGTTCTGAGTGTGGAAAGGCCTTTACAATAATAGGTAACCTAAAGAGACATCAGATGATCCATACAGGGGAAAAGCCTTATGTGTGTTACGAGTGTGGAAAGGCTTTTAATCAAAAGAATAGCCTCTTGCAACACCAGAGAGTTCATACTGAGAAAAAACCTTTTCAATGTTCAGAGTGTGGAAAGGCCTTCAACAAGAGTGAACATTTTATAAAACACCAGATGAGCCACACAGGAGAAAAACCATATCCATGTCCTGAGTGTGGAAAGGCCTTTAGCAAGAGGAAGATTCTTCAGGCACACCTGGAGATTCACGCTGAAGAAAAGCCTCACCAGTGTTCTGAGTGTGGAAAGGCCTTTAGCGATAAAAATAACCTTGAGGAACATCAGCGGATCCATACTTTAGAGAAACAATACCAGTGTTCGGACTGTGGAAAGGGCTTTCGTGAGAAGAGTAGACTAGAGCGTCATCAGAAGAATCATGCTGAAGCCCAAGCCGGTAAAAAGCCATATCGGTGTTCAGTGTGTCGAAAGGCCTTTTGGCGCAAGAGTTACCTTGATAAACATCAAAGGATCCATACTGGAGAAAAACTATTTCAGTGTCATGAATGTGAAAAGGCCTTTAGTACTAAGGGTAAACTTTATAGACACCAGAGAGTTCATTTATCATAATCACCATGACAACCATGGTGAAGATATTCTGTTAGATCAGAATCGCCATCTTTCATCTTTACTGTTTAAATAACTTATTTGAAAGGGGGAGGTGGGCGGTGTGAATGTTTGTCTTGCATCTGGGATGCAGTCCAAGGTGGCCCCTCAGCTGTGCTGATACTAATGAAGGAAATCATTATTTAATTTAATTAGCTACTCATTAGTTAATCATTAGTTAAAGTTGTCCTTGTCTATTTTGTTATTTTTGGAACATATCAGATCTCACTAGATAAGTACATTGTAGTGTTGGGATATGGGAACTTTCCTAGTTAAAGGGATTATCCGGAGTGAATCAACCCGTAGCTCTGTTGACTGAGGCTGTTGAATGGTGTCTATAGGCATCAGAATGACAGCAGTAGGTACAACTGAATTCACGAACTGGCCGCTAACGCTTAGCATATTGGGCATATGAAAACGAAACGAACATGCCCTAATCAGTTAGCGCTGGCTGCCGTTTCGTTACTCGGTCTACCGTGCATGAAAATCTGTCTGTCTTATACCTATCGATAGCACATAGCAATGTGAATCAACAGAGCTACGTGTTGTTTCACTCCGAATAATTCTTTTAAGGAAAGTTAAAGTTAAAGTTCCTCGTTATTCTTTGTTGTTCTTGTTATTCTTTCTACCACCGTTGTGCCCTGTAATGTTGTTGTTATATTCAGAACATATCAGACTTCTAGACTAGAGAAAGTTTTGGTGTTGGGACTTCCCTAACCTGATATAAATCTGAAATTTGTAATGAAATATACACAATGGATTTGTTAAATTTGACATTTTGTCCTATCAAGATCAAATTTTTAATGCAGTGGTAAAAAGTATTTAAATGTTTTTTTTTCTTTGTTGCCTTCACTGAAACACAGTAATTCAAAATGACCAGATTTTGTCATGTTTTAATGATTTTTAAACTTTGTGCATGTTATTGTTAATGACTATCTGGATAAAGTAAGCAAGGAAAACGATCATATTCGACTGTCACATTAATAAGTAGAATGGGTGTAACACAGAGTTTAATTGTATCTATTGTGTCTAATTTTGTCTATTGTAAACATGTCTCAGCCTGTAGTAGGGTGGGGAAAACAAAGTGTGTATGAGTAGGTGATGATCCCTATATGAGTTCAATGAAATAAAACACAGATTCTAAACTACCATATTGGCCGGAATATAAGACAACTCCCCCTTTTCTCAGGTCATTTTTGGGGGAAAAAAAAACGTTTTCCAGGATTTGTGCAGGTTGTGTTTTATACAAAAATGTATTTATTTGATAATGCTAGATATAATTTATTGGAAGGAAAAAAAGCATTTAACATTTGTTTTTTATATTTAAATATAAAAACAAAAGCATCATAAAAAGTAGGCTTAACTGCAGGCAGCCTTGAGCTGTCTAAATTGAAACCTGGATGCATCTTTCCACAGCCTATTGAATATTGCGTTTTCCATTTTTTTACTTTAAGGAAAAAAATAAAGAACCATAGGTTATGTGATGATCCCTGTGTATGGCGCTCTTAGTTAACAGGCAAAATCGAGGGTCCCGGTTTACTTTCACGCGACATGCAAACACGTTGAGACACCGTAGAACTAAAGAAAACAAACCACATAACAAAAGCTAAATTCATATGCTCACAAACACCAAAATCATAAGACATGAGCAAAATTATAATGACAAAAGACAAGTTATACATACCAGTTTTCCCGCTTGCTGACTAAGAAAGGACTTGACTTTACCGCTTATTCATGACTTTACAAGCGTAGTTTTCCCTTACAACGCTAACAAGCTTGAACTTGAATGTTGCGTAAAACAACACGCTCAGACGCTACCTCCTTTCATTCATAAACCCCTTTGTCCTACAACAGGAAGTGACATATACTAACGTGACATAACAAAAGACAGGACATCAGAATAAAAGCACCATAAAGGAATTCAAAAACCGTCAAATAAAGTACACATGGATGAATACAAAATAGAAACACATTATGGGCTGAGAAACATAAAATATTATGAAAAGTACAAAAATAAATATTTTATTTCATCTTCCTTGTATTGACCTTTGTGAACACAAGCACACTATGCATTAACCATAGGACTTACATATCTGCATTAGTCCAGTTTACAACATGAAGGCACTGACACAAAGAAAACAGTAATGCAAATTGTGCTAGTTAGCATATAACCTGGGCTACTCCTCACAGGTGTTGTCTACCTCGCTGACCAGGCAAGGATTGGTCTGCGACAAAGCGACAGTCAATTAATTGTGTGAATTCTAAAATTCACTATTTTATCTAGTCTGCGAATATAAGATGACCCCCCTATTTTAAGAGCTATTTTTAAAACAAAACCTTGTCTAATATTCGGGGCAATGCGGTATTCATGTGCAGTTCAGTTCTAGAACTTACTGGGGGCCAATGATGAGACCTGTGCTCTGTTCTTTTATGTTGTCATGAGAACCCTAACTGATTCTAAATCCACACGGGTTTTAAAGTGCCACAGTGTTTATACATTAGTATGCTGGGTGGTAGAACTGGAGTGAAATTTGTATCTGTTGTATCTATCTGTGTCTAATACTTGTAATATACTGTGTCTGTGTCTAATACATCAATCTAAACTATCCATCTTCACTCCAGCCTGTGATATCCTGTGTGTGTTGTGTTGGGGTGGTGTGGGCAAAAAAAAAAAAAACAAGTCTGTGGGTCAAGTGTTGATGGAGATGCTGGTCCCTGTGTGAGTTCAATGAACTAAAACGCAGTTTCTAAAGCAGAACCCTAACTAATTCAAAAAGCCACACGGGTTTTAAAGGCCCATAGTGTTCATACTTTAGCATGCCGGGTGATGGATGTGATGTGAAATTGTATCTGCTGTGTCCAATTGTCTCTGTGTGTACATGCAGTGTTCAGAGTGAAATTTTATTTATTTTTAAAGATATTTTTTGGCCCAGGTTTTCATTTGCTTGTTTCTCACGTAACGTGTATGTTGGTTTGGGTCAATGTCAGAAACTTCAGACAAAGGTTTCTTTCTTTCCTCTGTGGTGTGGTTGTCCACATGTTGGTCATGTCCTAAAATATCACAGAGAAAAAATATATATATACACAAAGCCCTGGAAGTTTTGTTTATATATTGATTTTAAGCATAACATAAAAAAATACTTGTAAACAGTATCTAGATAGAAAATCAAACATGAATATAAATGACAAAGTAGGGGTGTGACATTAACATATTATTACATTGTTAAGATCCACTGGGCCGTATCTATCACATTGGAGGGAAGTGTGGAGCAGATATGCAGTTTGATATGCAGTGCTGATGCCTTTTAGACTATTTTAGACCATGTAATTTATTGATGGCAACCGCCATGGCCACCTGGCTCAGAGCAGCCTGACATGAAAGGGGAGACCACACGGAGGGTAACTTAAACCAGAAAGATATTTATTAACCAAAGTATTTACAAAATGTACAGCAAAGCATTCAGCATTGTGATGTGGAGCAAAACGATAAGGGTAAGGTAAGAGAAAGAAAGTAAATGTGTGTCTGCCAGCCTCTGTCAGTTCGATTTGAGCTTTTGTGAGGCTAGCAATGTTACTGTGCTAGTTATCTTTGCTGAAGTCAGTTTGATAGACCAGCTCTACTATGAGCTTTGGT
>JAGFZM010000749.1:27554-39233 GCA_017657215.1 Limnothrissa miodon | reverse complement strand
AGAGGAAGCGGAGATTATTTATATGTGAAAAATCATAGAAAGTTAATATACATCAAAACTCCCCTTTATTCTGACTACAGTAAGAATCCTTTCTTTTGCATAATAAAATTGCAGGTGTTGCCTGAACCCTAGCAGATGTTGCCTAAACAGATTGGCCTATTTGTTATGATGCTTGTGATGACCTTGACCGTTTGGTCCAGTCCAAGCCATGAAGTGCTAACCGTCGTATTTTAGGCCAAATGTGCCATGACTGGTCAGCACTGAAAGTCTTGAAAACTATGCTGGTTTTCGTACTCTGTGTGTGTACTCTTGTGTGTGTGTCTCACTAGGTTACATTTGCAGTCCTGTTCTTATTCTTTATTATGTCACTGCCTGTGTGTGTGCAAAAATGAATCTCTCTGTCCACACCTTGGTTTTTAACCATAAAGGGAATTCCCTTTGGCAACAACAGGTGCGATCCACTATTCTCTTTTCAAGTCAAGCCATTCGTCTTCATCAGGACATGGTAAATTCGGAAGCATCAAAGTTTCTTTCCGAGCTAAATAAACTGAACCAAACTCGTCCATGTTCTCTGTCACTTCTGATAGCCGTTTATGGATGCTTAAGCAAACCCAGCTGACAGGGAGTGTTTGGCACGAGGCTCGGCACCAAATTGCCTAACGACTTGAGGAATCTAGACAGGCATGGAGCAAAGAAAAGCTAGGGCTTGGCTAAAACTCACACACATCAAGGAAACACAGGGAGTTGTGTGTGTGTGTGTGTGTGTCAGAGAGAGATAAAGAGTGTGAGAAGGAGTATTACAGTTAAATGCGTGCGTTTTTTCTAAAATATTCATCATAATATTCACTCAGAGTGTGTTTGGGACTATAGGCAGTGTGTCTGAAAATAGATAGATCCATCTATCAATTGACTGATAGATTGACACAGACAACCTATTGAATTTTTCTTGTCACAATCGCCTCATTTGCCAGCTAAATCAAAATGTCTCATAGTTATGCCAGTGCTGCTGGGATTAGACTGAAACCTAATTACAACACCTACGACATATGAATTAAGGTCTTCCCTCTCAAGAGTGGGCGAGGTCACGCAACACCAACTGTAACATATTCATCAACATAGGGACAGGACTGGTGCTGTGTTGGAAGTAGTGTTTTACTTCACTGTTCAGAGTTCAAGGTGAGGTCAGAGGTTATAGGTCATCTCTAATTAGCAAAGATGGTTCCACACAGACAGTATAATTCAGTTTCCACTAACGACTGTAGAGAAACCTTCTTGTTCTCAATTGGGATCTTTAAATATCTCAGGGTACCAGGCTATTTGGGTCTCCTCAATAATAACAGTTTGGAATTCAGTCTGAGAAAGATAAGTGTGTAAGTGAGAGTGTAAGAGATATATATAGTGAGAGAAAGAGAGAGAGAGCGATTATTTAAATGTGAAAAAAATCATAGAAAGTTAACATACATTAAAATGCCCCTTTATTCTGTGTAAGAATCCAAGGTGTGGACAGACAGAGATTCATTTGCACTACACAAGCGCAATCTTCTTTCCCTCCTCCTTCTCGCACTCTGCGCTTCCTCCTTTTCACTCGTCCGCCCACTCTGCTTTCCAGCCCTGCTTTTCGAGCTGCGAAAAGCTTGCCGCATGGCAGCCAATCTCTGACTCACTCCATTTGCATTCCGTGTGGGGTGTGGGGTGGGAGGGGGCCGCGGTCACGAGGGGTCACTTTCGATGTTGTTTTACATTTGTAAAGGCATTTCAGAATTATATAAGTCCACTACTGGAAACAGTGAGTCAGGGATGGGCACTTGCTTTAAAAGAGGCTCTGCAGAGTGAGTGTGTGTGTGTGTGTGTGTGTGTGTGTGTGTGTGTGTGTGTGTGTGTGTGCGTGCGTGCATGTATTGCAGAAATTAGCCGAACACTTCACTCAAGCATCACCAGCGATTTATTTCAGTGTTCGTCATTAGCAGCTCACACAGTCTACCAATTCAGATTCAGATTTACGCCTCAAGAAGAAGTTTCTGTGATGAGAGAGATAGAGAGGGCCAAACGCATCTACAGGTGAGGGCCAAACTGGAACTCTGGAATTAAGTTCTGCAAACAGCCAGTCTGTTTCAAAACAGAAAAAAGGCAGGAGCATAACACTGGGTAGGTGTAGTGAAGTGCCTTTGAAGTGGGGTTAGCATGTGGCTAATGCTTTCCTGGTATCCACCACATCACACCACACCTGTAATTACTACCTCATGGCCACGCAGAGGACCTTATTGTTAATTCCGCCCTCTGAGTAATCCTTGCCATTTGTTCATTCATTCACGCATTCATTCACGCATTCGTTCAAGCATTCATTCAATTAATTTATTCTATCAAGTTTTTTTATAATTGACAAGGGTAATGTGTCATCATCCACCACTCATCCATCCATCCATTCCTGCATAGATCCATCCATCCACGATCCATCCACACATCAAGTCACTTTTCAAGTTTATCAGTCAGGATTGACATGAGCAATCCATTCAATGCTATTGACTGGCAAGGTTCACAACCTGTGCTTAACTAGAAACCTGGCTCGTGCAAAATGAACATCAAAGCACTTGATGGGTTTAGGGCCATGCAACACTTCACCCA
This sequence comes from Limnothrissa miodon, assembly GCA_017657215.1. Classification (NCBI taxonomy): domain Eukaryota; kingdom Metazoa; phylum Chordata; class Actinopteri; order Clupeiformes; family Clupeidae; genus Limnothrissa; species Limnothrissa miodon. Next base: position 36,611 of record JAGFZM010000749.1, on the reverse strand, counting down.
GAATCTGGTTCTGCAACTGTTGTAAATGCCACTCTGAACAAGTTGCATTCTTGTTCGTCTCACATTGCCGACAAAGTGATGCACAAAAACACTTCAGGCTACGCAGCAGCCATGCCTAAACCTAAATCAACACATCCTATTCAAGGCCCGGGCACAGGGCAAAAAACATGACAAATACGAGGGGGGAAAAGTGGGTTTAAAAATACAAACTGACTTTGCGGAGCCCTCTGGATGAGATGGCAGAGATGAGTATCTTCAACCAACATGCAATCACCATGCTGCTGGCAGGTTAGAGACATGCACCCACTAATTAGGACAAAGATTTACTCCTTAGGATCTTACCCTCTGCACACGAACCCTCTTGTGTTGGAGGGAACTGTGCGGGCAGGGCTTGAGGCCGAGGCCTTGCTTTAAGCGGAGCTGACACTCTGGCTACTTCACTGGGTGGCGTAGGGCGTGTGAGGGTGGGGGATGGTTATCGGGTAGGTGACAGGAGTGTCTAAGGTGTGAGGGCACTGGCCGTGGGACTCTGCACGACTGATTGCCGTCATGCGATGGGACGCGGTTCGCAGACAGGGCCGATTTGTGAGGAATGGCTCTTTATTTGTTTTGCGTGGTGCCGTCAATGCGCCCCCATTCATTTCTAGTGACACTTGGCACTCGGCTGAAGCCTCCAGGTGCATCTGGGCACACAGCCTAACTACATTTGGTCATCCAGAGGTGAACAGGGGCATGCAACCACACACACACACACACACACACACAAAGGGCACTCTACAAAATCGGCTACCACTACCTACCCTCCTACCATGGTGTAGGAGGCGGAAGATAAGAGCTAGTGATAAAGCTAATATTGGTCCGTCATTTTAGCACAGTTCATAGAACCAGAAATCAAACTATTTGAACCAAGTTAATTAACATCTAGCCTTACAGAAGCAGACGAGGCACCGGCTTGGATATCGCTGTCAAAAAATAAGTAATGTGGTTTATATCTAAACAAAATAACACTAAAAGACTTGTTTTTAATAAATATTATAAATGCATATCGTATCAAACTAATTTTGCCTCAAGTTACAAGCGTAAATGAGTTATGCAGCCATTTGGTTTCATCATGTCCTAGCCTGCACTAAAATGTTGTTTATCTCATTACTGCACCCTTCACTTCACTGCCGGCGTGTGGTTTGGTTGGGGACAAGACAATTTTCTTTATGGCACAGCTAGGCTAAATATGTCCTACAGCCACTTCAAACAGGCATTGCTCAGCCCTAATTCCTGAGCGATCTAATGCTCTATGCCAAAGAGATGATTCAGGGCTGCAAAACTGCAGGGTTTTTATTTTCTTTTGGAGGCCATTTAGAAGGTGGATTCTGGGTTAGTGGACAAGGACACCACACAGGCGGCAAGTGTTTTTCACCCCTGTGGTTGAATGCACGCATCCCAAGGCCAAAGTCTTGCTCAAGGCCTGCCAGTCTTATGGGGGCAGATGCGGTTCTGTCGTGTAAGACTCATGGAGGTGGGATGTACACATATGCCAACAGACTGACTGGTGCAGAAGTGTAGTTCTTGTCTCCAAAGACTGCTCTCCGCTGGTAGAGTTTACTGATCATTCTACAAGGATTCTCCGCTGTGTATACTCTGTTTTTACTTTTTTAATAAGCGCTAATGCTACAAGTGCAAACTCTACAGAGTGATCAGAGAGCTCCAAAGTGCACTTCAAGATAGACCATTTATTCTTGCCTGAGACTTGTTACAGCAGTCAGCCAGCAGCAACAGCGACCTAGAGAAATACTAGGGCTGTGCGATTTTGCCAAAAATCTAAAACTGCGATTTTTCTCAACCAATATTGCAATTGCGAATAAAAAACACAAGCGCCAAACATGTTCCATTAATATGCGTATTTGTATACAAGGTCTATTTAAAAATAGAAAATGAACTATTCTCATTAATTAACATATTTTTTATTCAAGAGAATATCTTGTTGCATTGAACCCCAATCCTTGTTGAACATAGTGCAGCGTGTAGAACAAACAAGTCTATGCATTAAGTCTATGCAGTTACAAAACCAAAAAATTGCGCGCCTCTGTGATTTTGAAATTGCGATTGTCAAAATTGCGATTATATTGCAAATGCGATTAATTGTCCAGCCCTAAGAAATACCCATCAGTTATAACTAGCGACAAGTGCATTGACAAAGTAACCAGCAACCAAAAAATGAGACTCGGCCTATAATAGGTCCCTGACCCCAGGAGAGAGGCAGACATGAGAAGAGCAAGAGCAAAGCTGTCCTGGGATATCGAAACAGCAGAGCGCACTCACACTTACAACCACTTCACTTACAACAGGGAATGCATGCGATCATCGAATACTGAACCAGTTCTTCTTAAGATTAAAAAAACTAAATGACAGTAGCAAGGAAAACCACCAATTCCCCTGACAAGTAGATGATGGAATCTGTCCACTGAAAACTGCTGGGGCAGACCAAATACCATCACCATACAAAACACATCCAGTGATTACTGCCCAGTTGCACTTACATCTACTCTCATGGGCCTTGAATTGCTAGTCCTGAAAAAACACATCAAGTCCCAGCTACCTGCCACACCAGACTCTATGCTCTGTTAATACATCCCATTCCTGTGAAGGCATTCACCTGGCTCTTCCAAATACTAGAGACAAACATTAGAATGCTGTAATTCCAACGTCATTAGACTCCATAGCAAATGTTCAGCATTCAGCACCTTTGTGCCGCAGCAGCTGGGAACGAAACTGAACGAGCTGCGTCTGAACACCACCCTCTGCAACTGGATCCCGCACTTCCTGGTAGGGTGACGGCTGGCAGAACGAGAGAGGAAACAGGACCTCAAAACACCACCATGCTCAACACAGGAGCCCCTCAAGGCTACAGCTCAGCCTTTCACTGTTCACACTTCTAACCCGTGACTGTGCAGCTACACACGGCTCAAAACACATCAAACCACATCTTGCCAATGACACCTGTGGTGGTGGTGGGTTTCATGAGCAGAGACAATGAGGTCCTGTACAGAGAGAATGTACACAGCTCAGTAACCGGAGTGCAATCTGTCCCTCAATGTGGTCAAAACAAAACAACTAATAATTGTTTCAGAAGACCTCCAGGTCCTACACATCTCTGTATTCATAACAAACCTCACAGTTGAGGCTGTTGAGACTGTTGGGGACGTTTTTTGGGCGTCCACATCAGACAACCTCACATGGACCAGAAAGCCAGACAATACAAAGAAAGTCCAGCAATGCATCTACTTTCCGAGGAAGCTGCAAAATGCTCACATCCACTAGCCAGTCCTGACGTCATGGGGATTATTGAGAGCATCCTCACTGCTGCAGAATAAAAGGCCCTGCAGTGGATTGTGGGGATGGCTGAAAGAACACAGACACCTCTCTCTTCTCCCTCTCTGACTAGGGCTGTGCGATTTTGCTAATAATCAAAATTGTGTTTTTTTTTCAACCAATATTGCGATTTTATTGTGATATTTCACAATAAAAAGAACAAGCACCAAATGTCCCATTAATATGCATATTTGTACACAATGTCTAATTAAAAATAGAAAATGAACTACTCATTAATCAGCATATTTTTATTCAAGAGAATACCTTGTTGCGTTGAACCCCAATCCTTGTTTAACATAGTGCAGAGTGTAGCTAACAAACAAGTCTATGCAGTTACAAAAAAAAAAATGTTCTTCTGCGATTTCGAAATTGCGCTTTTCAAATTTGCTATTATATTGCAAATGCGATTAATTGTCTATCCATCCATCTCTGACATCTACAGCCACGGTTTGTGCAACACACCAGTCCCATGCACTCATCTCCATACAGCCATCAAGTAGACTACAGCTATGCTGTACAGGGCATGACAGGAGCGGGATATGAGGAGTGAGGGTGGGGCCAATGCTGCTGGTGTGTGTGTGTGTGTGTGTGTGTGTCTCTTCCTGCACAGCCCACCCATTCCCCCTCCCTTCCACTTACTCTCGCTTTCTCCATCCCCTCCTCTCTTCACGCACTTACAGCCAGTTTGCGGTCAGGAGGTGCATGGCAGGATTGCGCAGCATTCCTCACTCTCTCTCTCTCTGTCTTCGCCTCTCTCTCACACTCACTCACTCTCTCGGCATTCTTCCCGCACAGGCGACGTCGCCCCGGCAACACCGCACTCCCATTATGGCCAGCTGGTCTATTGAGTGCCGCCCCTGCCTAGCGTCTGAACTTCTGTATCACTTCAAACAAGCCAGAGGGAGTTTACTTAAACTCCCACACCATTTTGGCCCGGGATAGAAGGGGTGGGGGTGTGGGAGGGGGTTGCAGGGCCTCACTGGCTGAGGGAGGGCGAAAGAGAGACACATAAGAGTGTGGGGGAAAAAAAGGGGGATCTTCCTTTGCACACAACCGGATTAGGCTCATTGTTTTACTGGTCTTCTCACTGACACAGGGACCACGTTCTGAACTTCATTTGATCAATTTATAAAATCACAATTTAAAAACAAGTTCCCAATTCAAGTCTCAAGGTGATATGAAGTGCAATTCACAAAGAGATTCATTAAAAAAAAAAAAGAAAACAAAAAAAAAAAAAAAAAAAGAAAAAAATCAACCCTACAGTCAATTGTTTGTTCACTTAAACGATGCCTGTTTATGTATGCACACTTGCACCAATTAGGTAAATAGTTACCCTCTAAGAAGAAGGAATAACCTGATCCTGTAGATACGGTGTGATTGTGAGGAGATATCCACTCCGCTTTCGCATAGCAACTTCTTCACTACATAAATGGTATTACTCATAGTCAGTGGGTGTTCAGCCTCCCACACAAATTGAGAAGCAATAGAATGGTCAAGAAGGAAAAGTGTTCAACTTACTTTTGAGAGAGAGAGAGAGAGGGGGGGGGGGGGGGGGGAACAAGAAACAAAAAAGAGAGCAGGTGGTACTACAACATGCAAATGCAGATACCGGGAGCAGGGCCGAGAATTGACAGGAGATAGAAAAAGGCCGGCTGATGACCTGCTGACCTCTGCACATTTGACCCACAGAGCTTACCCTCAGGAAAGCTAAGGCACTGAAGAGCCCTCCCACCCCTCCACCCCCAAACTAGCAAGCCAGGTTCAACAAAAAAAAAAAGAAACAAATTGTTAGGAAAAACCCTTCGCATGCATGAATATTAGGCAAGGGGTTTTGGATACAGGCAAGCTTCCAACATATCCTCTGGCTTGAGATTTCAATTTCAATCAGGGAGCCAATGTTACAGGCATTGTATTTAATGCAAGGTTCGCAAATTTTAGAGCTAGTGTCCTTTTTGGCAGCTTTGGATGTGAGGTTTACAGGCAGAGTAAAAAACTAGACCACTTTGGACTGTCGAGTGCGCAGACTCTGAGCACTTGGACGCACATCTACTCAAAACAACGGCCAGAGAAACAGATGCCTGAGCATGCTGCTCTCTTGAGCAACTTGCAATCTTGTGCGAGGCGATTTTACAGCAGTAGAGAATGGTGCTTGTGAAAAGTTAATTACTCCAAAAACTATGTCTCATCTACATCAGAATAAGTCCTGCAGAAAACGCCTACGCCTGTGGACCTAGAATATTCCTTTTTGAATGCCCTCGCTGGTATAGAAACGAGAATCAAACAGGGGTTGGTTTGCGCATCTGAAGGTGACTGGGGAAAGTGAGAATTTAGCACCAGATGCCGCAGCCAGTATGCCACAACTGCAGGGTAGTAACTCCAGTTCTGAGTTTTCAGTCAACTTTGGCCTTGGCACCACCCATGTAAACGGTTGTTGGAAACTCCCCTCAATACTAACAGAAACAACAGCCATGTGATGACATGGATTCTGCTCTACCAAGTAAAGCTGCTAAGTTTTGCATGACTTTTAGCCTCTCCACCACCAAGCACCTTTCTCAATACTCAGCTAAACTGCTGAATGGGCCTTTTTTTTTCTTGGGGGTGGGAGGTACTGACAAACAAGTTCTACCACAGGGCAATTAAACAGCAATGTTGAAAATTGACCCAGGCGTTGGGTTAAACATCACTGATGGTCCCAGGAAGAAGGAGTCTGCCGAGACGAGTCAGGGGGTGGGAGGCGTCCAGCGGCAGCCTAGAGACGCCGGTCACCCTGACCACATTCTCCGCAAGGTCAGTGATCCATATCAGCAGACCGCATGAAGACACACTGAGTGTGTGTGTGTGTGTGAGGGAGCATTTATGGTGTGTATGTGTAAGAGAAAGTGGGCAGATGATAGTTTCATTGTGCCTCCCTGGGTGCATGACTCTAAAGACTTACTCACTGGAAAGGTTTTGCTTTATTTGTTTGGTCGCACTTTCCCAAAAGCCTGTGGTTTCTGTGAAAGTGATTTTCTTCCGCAGACCTTGGTGCAGTTGAATTGGGCCCTACAGTGGAAATATGCATACGGTGTGAGAGTGTGCATGCGCGCGTGTGTGTGTGTGTGGCTTTTCACAAACTTTACAAGTCACTGGTGCATATCTGAGAACACTGATCGCCAAGGGAATCAAACCCTATGCATCAGAACACTCGCTCATACACCTTCAAACACACACACACACAACTGAGGTTAATGCTCCATCACTGAATTCCTTTGACTCTGGCCATGCATGAAGGCCTTTACAGTTGGTAAGGAGTACAGCAGTGCTTGAACCTCATTATAGTTAATAAGAGAGCAACAGCCTTGAGATGAATATACATTGTTTCAGTAGGAACAAGGAAACAAAAAAAAAGTGTAGCTAATGAATGGTGTTGTTGGACATGTCACCTTTCTAGAAAACCTTGGGAAGCGACAAAGGTTGTATGCTTCGCTTCACCGGATCCTTAAGGAGAGTGTGCATAAGTCGACAGGTGTCGCACTGGTCAGATCACTCGCTCATCATTTGAGCTATAAGACGATACACAGCAACAAAACCACTGAGGGCAAATTGGCGTTATCCAAGCTACCATTCTTCAATTCACAGTTGAATTTGCCACAGCTGCATGGTGATGGGTGTTGTTTTTTCTTATTTTTTCCCTTTCTTTGAGGGTGGGGGATTGGTGGGGTGAGGGGGGGTGTTACTGGAGGAGTTTGATTGCTTGTCTATTTTAGGCCAAACATTTTGCGGATGTTTACGTTGTGGAGTGCAAGCCCACGTCTCACTCCACAGTAGGGGCTTTGCTGCCCGTCCCACAGGGGAGGGAGAGAGAGAGAGATAGAGAGAGAGAGAGAGTGTGTGTGTGTGGGGGGGGGGGGGCGCTATCCTTCAATAAACTCCAACATGTGGCCCATTCTTTCACTCTGAGGATCAGTGTCTTTAAAAAACAAGATGAAAAGGCTTTGCTGGGTCATCCTCCGTGTGTGCAGTGCTGCCCCAAATGAAGCTATATTGAGTTGCAGCCTTCACTCTCATCTCTTAACAGCATCTGCTGTTAAGTCACTGTTGGCGAAGTAATGACTGCAAATGTTCTCAGAAGCTGAGGTCAGACACAGCTAAGCATAGGCAAGTTCTTGCACGACATACTTACCCTTCTCTCGTTCAGTTGATTTAGTCAGCAGAGCAAAAGAGGGGTTTTGTAGGACTTGATTAGACCAACGTAGATTCATCGTCTTGAATGCATGGGGTGACTATCCGCGCAAATGAACTTAACAAGCTGTCAGATATTTTAATTCAACTCTGTGTAGCCCTTTTTTAATGTGTAAAAAAAATATGTTACATGAAAAATCACACTATTCACTCGTTGCTTAGGCAGGACAATTTATCGCCCATGTAATGCGCTTGTCGTCATCTGTCATCTTCAAGGCTACCTAATGCTCAAGGACTAGGTTCTGATCAATGTCTATGTTAGCCCTTGCTGATTTGAAATGCTCTATTGAGGGGCACTGTTTTTTATTTTATTTTATTTTACTTCTCAGGCACAGGAGAGACAGACAGGTCCTGGAGCTGTGTGGGAGGTCAACAAGAGACAGTCAAAGGGGACAAGGACACAGGCACTCAAAGAGAACATGAACAGACAGAAGTAAAAAAAAAAAAAAAAAAATGATTACAAAAAAAGATTGAAGATTACATAGAGGGAGGAGGTGAGGGAGAGACACATTTACCTGATTATCTGCATATCCTTGCCAAATGTACCAAGTGGTGATGGTAGTGGTGTGTGTGTGTGTGTGTGTGTGTGTGGGTGTGTGTGGTCAGCCAATTAGCTGAGCTTCCAAGGCCACTGCAAAAATGAATCAAATCAGTCAAACTCAATCCAATAATTCCCTCATTTTACAACCCTTGGCCCACGGTTGCGACAGCAATCCTATCTTTTACAACGCATCATTGCCACCCTCACCCTCACCACATATACACGAAGAACAATGTATGTTAAGCACACAGTATAAATGTAAGCACACCACCATCGCTGCGGTTGTGGAGGCTTAACTGTTGTTTACAGTTCCCAATAAGGACGACGCAAGTGGCAACCCCACGGATAATCTAACAAGTCGCTGCAGAGCGGCATTCCGACGCAGGCGGCAGTGTCAACAGCGAGTTGGATGAGGAACACATTACTAAGTAATTACACACCAATCGCAGTAATGGGAGAGAAGTTCATTGCCTGGTTGGGAAACAGTAGGGGTCCGAGCCAAGCAAAATTGTAACCTTTGAGGCGCGTTAACGGGTTTGACACGTATGGGGGTCTTTATGGGCTAAGCTGCACGGCTTGCTTTTGAAGCCTCGCTCCAGAGCAAATTAGGGTCATTTGTGGGGAGGTGGGAGGGAGGAGGGCTGGCGGAGGAGGGTGGTGTGGGGGATAGAAGAAACGTTTCTTTCGGATGAGTCGACAACCACCATCAAAGCCTCACACAAAGTTTGTTGTTTTTTCACCCCCCCCCCCCTCCCAACCCTTCCCTCTAACATCTCTCGACCCCCCTCTCCCCCCTCCAGACTTGTTTGAAATCATTTTGTGACAACTTCTCAGAAACAGGCCCCGCTTAGTCCATTTCATCCCTATGTGAAGCAATACCAACAGTGGGAGGCTCTCACTTAAACCAACACAGCCCAGCTCAGTCCAAA
>JAGFZM010000749.1:0-23118 GCA_017657215.1 Limnothrissa miodon | reverse complement strand
TCTGAGAGCTACCCATGAAGTTGCTTGAGCACGTGTTGAATGGCAATGAACTGGAGAGGGCACAGATCGCCCTGTGGATTCATAGGCATAGGTAATTGCCTCCACCACCCAACGAGAGAGCCGCTGCTTAGACAGGGCGGCTCCTTTGTGAGCACCACCATAACAAACAAACAATTGGTCAGTAACACGAACAGCTGATCCAAATAACACCTCAGAGCCCTAACAGGGCATAATTCTGTACGTACATTTGAGCCATCTGCCGGAATAGTTGCCAGCAAAATTGGCTGGTTGCTGAACTGGGGGGACAGGACTTTTGGGAGGAAAGCTGGGTTAGGCCACAATGAGACACTGTCAAACATAGGGCTGTCGTGATGGCAAGAAGAACGGGCTGTCGTGATGGCAAGAAGAAAAGCTGTTTTAATTGATAACCACTTTATATCAGCTGTTGATAGGGGCTCATAAGGTGACGAACAAAAAGACTCAAGCACAGTGCTGAGCTCCCATGACGGACTCCGCACCTGAGGGGGAGGACGAAGACGAAACGCCCCTTTCAAGAAAGCCACCACCAACCGGTGTGATCCAAGTGAAACACCTCCAATTTCTGAACGATGAGCTGCCAGCGCTGCAACATACACTTTAAGTGTAGCTGCAGCCCTACCAAGCTCAAACAGGTGCTGTAAGAAGTCTAAGGCTTGTGGGATAGAACAATTCAAGGGATTGATGTTGCATTCCGTGCACCAATCACAAAAAACCTTCCATTTGCCTGCATATAAGCGCCGGGTAGACTCTGCCCTCGCATTTACCACAGTGTTCCTGGCCCCTTCTGAACATTCCAGTAATAGCCCCGGGGTCCCAGGGGCCACACCCAGAGCTTCAGGCGTTCGGGACATGGGTGTCGGATCCTGCCCTCCATCTGTGCTGGGCAGCTGACAAGGAGGTCCCACTACCAGAGAAAGCAAGAGCTGGAACCATGGTCTGGAGGGCCAATGAGGGGCTATTAGAAGCACATGGTGGCCGTGATCGCGCACACGGCAAAGAGTCATCCACAACAGTGGTAAGGGGGGGAAGGCATAAAGGACCGCCCTCGGCCACTCGTGGGCCAGAGCATCCTGGCCCACCGCTGCCGCTTCTTCCCCTAGAGAAAACCACATTAAGCAATGGGTTGTTTGACTGGTCGCAAACAGATCCACGGTTGCCTTCCCATATGTCTCCCAGATCTGTTCCACTGTGTCTGGATGCAGTCTCCATTCTCCCTGCAACACTCTCCCACGTGACAGAGCGTCTGCCACACTGTTCAGACGTCCAGGCAGGTAAGCTGCTCGTATGGACATGAGGTTGTCCTGAGCCCATACTAGAAGGCTGTGAGCCACTTGAAGCGCAGCCAAAGACCTAGTGCCCCCCTGATGGTTGATATAGAAAACTGTTGCAACATTGTCTGTGCGTACCAACAGAACCTCAGCCGCCAGTGGATCTGACGAGTTGCTGAGCGATGAGTGCAGCATCACTAGCATGTGCGCCAGTGAATTGGATACCCTGCCAAGGAGAGCAGTGGAGTTGTAAGCCCGAGAGAGTAGCTCATCTGTGCGGCGGCACTCAAGGTTAGGACAACGCACATTTTCACGGAGTGCTTCATCAGGAGACACGATGAGCGCGGCAACGCTTGGCTCGATTACTGGCATGCTACCAAGGCCGACCTCATTGGGGTCCTGCATTGCTGCCAGCATACGAGACATCTGGTCTGGGCGGGCAGACTTTGCAGCAGCCCCCAAAGCAGATATTACCACAGAAGTGAAGTCACGACACTGAGGAATGACCAGAGTGGCACGTTGAGCACGGCGGAGGAACAAGTTTTCAGATCCAGTGACTCCAGGACCTGGAGTGTCAAGCTGCAAACGTGCAAGCAGAGCCTTCAGTGTGGCCTCAACTGAGCCTGCCACTGAGGAGGATTCCCCTGATCTCCCAGACATGGCATCACTGCCTGTGTCATGGGGTTTGTCACCTGTCTGCACTTCCCCTGGTGGCTGCACCGACGAAGGAGCCTGGCTAAACAAGGTGTCTGAGGCAGCCACAGACATCACTTCCTCCTGATCAGGAGGTGGGGAATGAGAACCAGCAGGTGACAAAGAGGTAGGCGGTGCAAGCTGTTCTTCTGCTGTGCCTACCTGTGGTCCTGCTATGGGAGGGGGCCTCGCAAGCAGAGGCAGCAGACGCTCCACAGTCGATGAAAGTTGCTCCACTTTACGCTCCAACTCAGACTTTGATCTTTTGTGCTGTTTCACACGTGCTGGCGAGTGCCGACGTTTACGTTGCATCTGAGCATCAGAAAACAAAACACTACCAGAACTGCGCTCCATTCCGGCGAGACGCGCCTGTCTCACAGCGAGCAGCATTAAGGCACATGAAGGACAAGGATCAGTCATAGTCTCCCTCAGATGTTGAATACCAAGGCACTCCACGCAGTTAGTATGTGCATCCAGCACCTCCATTAGATTGGGGCAAGTGGAACACCTACCCGCATCCATTTCAGTCAAGTGACTTTACAAACTTATTGTTAAAAAAGTGGATTAGATTAGCGCCGCTAGCCTGGCAACCAGGGCTAAGTGTGTTCCAAGCTAATGCTATCAGTCAACAGCTTTACTGGCAACCAGAAGCTGAAGCTAATATATCTGGCAAAAAATAAAACGACAACGACGGCGACACCGGTCCTCACTTAAATAGCTGACAAGATAACCGTATTGGCAACCAACAGGTTAGCTTAACCAATAAACTTGCTGGCAACCAGACAGTTTGTGATAATTCGAACCTGAAGCTTGGCAACCAAGATTCAGTGAACTACGATATTCCAATATCTGAAGTCTTACCTTAGCGACAAAACAGCTCGTTTGGAATCGAATCCAACCGAAGTCCTCTTCAGTCACGGGCTGCACTGCAATTGTCGCAGGTATAGTTCCCATTCACAGTAATAAGTACTTTCCAAGTTTAAGTAGATGCGATCTCACGCGAGAAAAAGAAGAGACCGAAATGACGTGGGGTGTTGCCTTATATAGCTAGGCAGTCACGTCATACGTCTTGAAATGACAACTTTTGTATGCGATTCTCGATAACGTGCAGATGCAAAGATGTTTTCCACTAGTGCTTTCAGCACAGCCCTGGCGGTCTGGAATGAAGGAAATAGAACAACTTAAAGGCATTCAGTGGTTATGTGGGGATGAATCCAGGTTTTTTAATATCCAAGACTTAAAAATTAGATGATAACATCAGACAGTAGGCTAATTAAGTCCTACTCTGGCCAACCAAGTCCACAGGCATAGCCTACAACTCTGACCTCAATGAAAGCCAAGGTGTACAACTACTTTGGTTTTGTACTAGAAACCAACTGTTCATTTTTTTTTGTAAGAATGGCTAGAGCACAATCCTGTTTTCAGTAAGCCTTTCGAAGGTAGTCTAGCTTTCGCCTCAATCTGAACTTCAGCTTGGTCTGGTCACTTAGCCAACATCTCCCAAGAGGTGTGATCAACAAATCGTGTTCAAAAGGCATGTTGGTCATGTCACGAGTTTCAGTTTCAAGTGAGAGGCCACTTCATCTCATTATAGACATTTTTGACTGGTTGTCCATCTCAGCCAAACAAAATGAGGCAACCATACCGTGGTGCAGAGCGAAGACAAACCACTGGCAAATCAGGATAAGTTATCCCGGGCTATTGAAAAGTCACTGAACTAGCAGGAGAAAAAACACCAGAGGCCGACACTTCTTTCAATTATTTATTCACAGTTCTGTTTTTGGCCTTTGTTAGCTTGTGTCCCCAGTAACAAGGTTCATGTCACATTGAACCTGAGTGGGGTGGGGGGTTGTTGAGAGAAGAGAATTCTTGGATATAGACAGGATAGAAAAAGATGACTGTGCATCAAGACAAATACATAAGTGAATATTAGATGTGCTCTTTTAAACTGCTTCATTTGCATCCCTTAAATAGTACAAGTAAATCTCCGGGGGGCAAATCAATATGATTACTGGTAATTGGCCTTCACTAAACAGGTTTTAAAGAATAAGGATAACAAATGTTGTTTGAAATGTTGCTTGAAAGTTCAAACCGAAAGGTTCAAATATACAACCACACACACACACAATGAAAAGGTTGGACCATTCAAAACTATGCAAATGAAAATCTAATATACTAGGCCTATAACACAGCTTTCAAAGTTATGCCCACTGAAGTAAAAAAAAAAAAGAGTGACATTAAAAGGTGCCTTGTAGCTGCATTATGGCTACCTTACAACTTCGATGGACTTGGTCACTTTGTGACAACACTAGGGTATTATCTGAAGACAGGAGAGGTAAAAAAAAATCTGCCCAAAAGTAGGCATAACTATCAGTGTAATTATGGTGTAGCAAAATTGCAATAAAACGCTGCCGTCAATGACCAAATTTCACCCCTTTTTATTCACACAAAGCTTAACCCAGGCAATAAGATCAAAGACTGTTTTTAGTTATGATGGTAAATGGACAGGCCTTCTTGAGAATGACGTCAAATACGTTCCTGACTGGCTGGTAGGCAATTAGCACAGGGAATATTAAAACCGGCACTCTGTCATGTGCGCAGACAGCTGTGCTCAAGTTCATTCATTCTCCTCATGTACACACACACGATGGAAAATGCTGATACACATTCAGTACAGGACATCACTGGTTACTGACGGCTCATAGCTGAAAACTAAGGTAATTCAGTAAGCTTATCCACGCAATAAGACTGGTGTTTTGCACTTGAAATATTACAGAACACTTTCTCACGTTAAACGTTTGCCCAAGTGACCAGGTGGAATCTTACTCAGGCTAGCGCACAGTAGAGTAGGGGATCTATCCATTAGCTTGTGATTTGTCTGGCCATTTTTTGGTCTGAAAGAATAGTTAAAAGAAGCTTCTAGCATGCCCAATATCTATTCATTTCTCACACGGCATTTATCTAAAAGACATAAAACGTACGCGAGCAAGAGATCCCATACACTTAATTTTAACTGTGTGAAAGCGTTTGGTGCACCAGGCAAGTGAAATGTCTCAAATCACTCCAGTTTCATCAGAACCCCAAAGCATTGCATTTAAATTAAACATTGATGCCAAGAACAGCACATTGTAGTTTTAACAAACGAAAACACTGCGTGCAAGGAATAGATAAATACAACACTAAAACTGCAACCTGCAGAAATCAATATAACATTAATGCAGTTCTTCGTTAGTGTCCAGACTAAATTCCAGATTCAACTTGTGGTTAATCATGTCTGAAGTCTGAAATCTGAATGGATGCAACGCTCGCACATCACATAAATAATGCGAGCAAGCTCAGAATAAGTTAATAATTAACTGTAAAGATGTACTAAATCATTCGTAGTCTAGGCGTAATGGTCCAAGTATAATTTGATATATAGACATTATTTTATGCATCTGCTGTAAACACCCAAATCGGAAAGCCCAATTAACACATTTCTGTATGAAGACCTAACGTTACATAGTTAGGAATTTGCAAACGATGAAAATAAAGCAACCTTTGCATCAATCTGTTCAACCAATTCTTGGGTAACTTAATGAAAATCTCGAAACGTTAGTAATCGCTCCATAAACAAACAGCTGCTTCGCACTTGCTATACACCGCTAGTCCTTATGTCAGTTTTTAAGTATTAACTAACGCATGATTAAACATCACATTCCAAACTTGATTTTTCTACTTCGAGGTAAGAGCATAACAACTGTTGGAAACAGTTAGCCATAACCACTAACGATATAAACTAAGTTATCCCAATAAAGACAGAAAGTGACTTACTGAAGTGGTAAGTTAACTTATCCGTCGCAGGATGGGTGAAACTGATTTGGAAAACTTCCTCGAATCCAGTGTTTTTCAAACAGATGTACCTTCACACACGTTAGCAGGCAAGCTAACATTGGTTAACTTACTGCATTTCTTCTGGACTAACAGCCAATATGAAACTCTCACTCTTGTCCCAGAGCGCCAAAAAACAAACACAAAACTTCAAATACGTCCCATTCTATGGATAGGCAGTCGACAAAGCCATCTCACAGTTCCCGGTTTACTCTGTGTTCTAATAGTAGTCGACTGTCCGCAAATATCCGCTAATGTTAGTGTGTTTGTAAATAGTATCCAAACATTATTCAAGTTAATGTTGTAGTTAGTCCTGCCTTGTAAATCGCCCGATCGCACTGCAACTCCTACTTGATTGCACTGGGCCTCGTTCTGGAACTGAGCTCTGTAACAACTAAATCCGGGTCACAGTAACTAGGAACAGTGGGTGTTGCCAAAATGACGTGAGTTTCGCATCAAAACCAGAGCCCGTCAAAAACATTCATTCTTGCCTGGATACACCCACACCACACCTCACTCGAAGGTCTGCGCCCAGAAGACAACAAACTTTTAACAACTTGTCATTTTGCGTAAATAAAATTTTGCTGAAAAAAAAAATGTTTCCTTCAAACCCCATTTCAACAATAGTTGAAAAGAGTATTTCAAGAGCTTAATTGCAGTCAGACAATTAAGACAATTGCCAATTTTAGTTTGAAATAAGTAGGGTATGCTGTTTTTCTTTACAGAATATACAGAATTAATATCAATTTAGGAGCTATTATCTTTTCTGAGAGACAAGGCAATGCTCCAGGATATTTGGAAAATTGGAAATGGTCTCCAAAACAACCTCATCTCCACACATAAGGAAGAAATGTAATAATTTCTTGTCATGCACCTAGATTTAACCAGGCAAGATTCACTTCAGTCTACCATTTATAACCATTTGTCATCTCGTGTTATTTGGGGCTGTGATTCTTGTGACACTGTAATAACAGTCCAAGCCTGTTGTTTTATAGAGCAGCCAGGAATATATTTCAGTGACAGATGGGGTAAAGAGTGAGTGGCAAAGAATCCTCAATTGTGTGCATCCTCAACAGTACACATAGTATCTACTATCCATCAAGCCCATTTCTGGTCACACCGTAATAGATCTTAGTAAGCCAAGCCTTTTTAATCAGTATTAGTTTTTCTCAGTCACCTTGGTGCGTTTCTCAGATCAGAATTAAAATTCTCACAACTATTAGAAGAATTAGAATTATAGAATTATACTCTTTTTGATCCCGTAAGAGAAATTTAGTCTCTGCATTATCCATTAATTTGTGAAACACACTCAGCACACAGTGTGAAGTGAAGCACACACTAATCCCGGTGCAGTGAGCTGCCTGCACAACAGCGGCGCTCAGGGAGCAGTGAGGGGTTAGGTGCCTTGCTCAAGGGCACTTCAGCCGCTTTCCACTGGTCGGGGTTCAACCTCCACAACATTTAGTCATTTGTGCACATCATTGTAGCAATTATGTATCTCCTTTCTCTGAACAATCTGCAAATGCTTTTGGACATGTATCAGTTGCTTTCATACAATTCTCTGCTTATGTCCATTTGCTTATGTCATGTCAGTCAAAATTAATTATACTTATGGATGCTGAATAGTCGTAATAAAACTAATAGTCTTACTTTCATTGCTAGAGTCATTACATACTAAATTGTTGAACTAGTTATCAAATGTCAAATATTAGCTGTCTATCAAGCAATTTATCTTTTTTTTTTCCCTGGAAATGTTTCCTAAATTGAACAGTCTCAGGTAAACTTCAGCTTTCATTCACAAGGAGGTGTGTGAAGCATTACTGTAGTTGAAACCAAAAACAAGCCACTTGTTCAAAGTCACTCATGGATGAATCCCATGAACCCTCAATTGGCAAGTACACTACATACAGTATGAACTGAGCAGGACATACTATGTACCATTTCTACAATTTTGTAACACAGATATGGAAGTTCAGCATCGTGGAAGAGGGGTGAGGATGCAGGGGGAAAGGGGAAGGCGAAGAGGCCAAATACAGTACATAAGCAGAATCACAATGACTTTTTGTTACCCCTTATAGTCACTTACTCTCCTAATTATAGCAATGTCTAACTTTACTGTAAATTTCAACTGACAAGTAGAGTGTAGTTCTGTCCTGGGCATTTTTAGGTAGGGTCACCTTTTTCTGCATTGGAAAACACTGACAGAATAAACTGTCATAATGAAAACATGACAAAGCCATTTGACTATCTTGTTCATAAAGATGGTGTCAAGACTTTTCCTTTTGATGGCAGTTTTATTGACATGAATACTTGCTTTTGAGGAATGGGTTATCCATTTTGAGCATATGACGTGCTTTTGCAGGCTATCCACTAGGTTTTGCAGTTTGCACTAATTGTTTTGAGAAATGCACAAACTGCTGTGCAAATGTTAATAGTGATGTGAGAAACGCACCAAAGCGACTGAGAAAAACTGTAATATTTTTAATTTATATATCTTATAATTATCTTGTTGGTTGTGTTGGGCAGGGATGAGCCATGAAAGCATGGAAACCTGAAAGAGCAGTTGCTGCTTGTTTACAAATGGTGCCTTACATGTTTTTTAAGCAAATCACAGGTTAGGCCGTTCTTAGCAATTAATATCACAGAAAAACACATGGCAGCAGAACAGATTTCTTAAAAAAAAAAAAAAAATCTAACTTTATTACTTCAAAAAATTGTGTGTGATGTGATGGACATACAAAATCATTTACAATGTAAGTAAATAAAAAAAGTACGAAAAAAAATACAAAATTAAAAAAATAAAAGTTGCCTCCTCCAGTTAAAATGAACCTTTTCACAGGCTAACAAAATACTGCACTACCTTTATCTGAAAAACAAAAAACAAACAAAACAAAAACTACTATTATCTACCTTCATAGCACATATTACCTTAGGTAATCACCATCTGAATTCAGTGCAAAGGCAGGCACAGTAGTGATGAGAGCAATTATGGCTTACTCTAAAGAGAAACATACACCATATACTACATATTCAGACCCCTCACAAAGATGAGTGTAGCACTTTACCCTGGGCTGCTTTGTATCAGTCAATGCAATGTCTAGGTATTCGGCATACAATGAACAGAGGGAATACATTCTGTGTTTGGCTACAAAGTTAAACAACACAAGCCAAAAACAAGCCTTCTTGTAAAAATTGTAACCTAGAAAAAAAAGTTTATTTCTTATAAACCTATGTTGTGTGTATATTGTATTTGAGGGTGAAATATCTGATTTGGATTGAACTAGCCCAGTCAAGTGGTAAAAGTAGAAAGGTCCGTCAGTGACCTCCTCAGTGGTCTTTGATCTGGTCCTCTTCTTCCAGTTTACGAATTTCTCCTTTCAGGAAGTTGATTGTCTCCCTGCTGGCCTTCAGTCTCTCTTTCAACTCTGTGATCTCCTGGCTGGTTTTCTTCTTCGCTGCCTCAAGCTTCTCCCGGGTGCGCAGCTCCAACTCTGCAACTAAAATAGAGAAGAGAAATGGACATGAAACATGCGTGTTACACCACAGACGCGGTCTTATTACACAGAACAATGAAAACAATAGAACAGTGATAGGTCTGTATTCAATAATTTCATGCTTAGTACAAGTACTTTTTGTATTATCCATAACACAGAATGTAAATATCAAGTCATTACAATTCTATTCATTTTTCATCATATTGTTTTTATTGTGCATTTACAATCCTACTCACTTATTGTCATCAACAGATAAAAACATGGAGCATAAACTTTCACATGTCTGAATGGACAGACAATTTTGTATCTTTTAGTTTAAAAGGTATAACCTTAACATGGTTATCCACTAAATATCTATCTATTGGTAGTCGTATGTCCTATGTTTCAAGAGAAAAAGTCTTGGTAGGAGAAATCAGAAAAACATCAAAGGGTTTTAGAATATTAACAATTTAGACGGAGCAGTACTGAACAGCATTTCCTATAGGATCCACTAGGATTAGCACTTACACTCTGTCTCATGCTTGTAGGCTCCCAGGGTCAGCTGTCGAGTAGTATTCAGCAGCTGCTGCATCATGGCTGTGGGGTCCTGAAAGATCTGCACAGCAAAAATGCACAGCAGTCACCTTAACAGGTCCCTTACCCCCTCATACTTCTATATCTCCACCGGTCATTTTAAGACTCTTTGGATGGGCAATATAAACTCTTTAACTAAGGACACTAAGAGGATCTCCTTTTCTACAGAGGTAAAATAGTGAAAAAAGTTCAGGGGCAAGGACGTATCGTTTTTAAATGACGCCTAAAGTTAGTGATAGCAAATTTGCAAATTTGGTCTGTGTTCTACCAAATGAGGTGGTGGGTGGGGGATCAAGATATTACTGCAGGCCAAATGCAAATAGACAGATGGATTGGATACTGTTCCTAGCTGCAGACTGTAATATAAAAACTATAATACTACAATCAAACTCAGTATGTGTCAGTGTGCCTGTCGGTATTGCTCAAAAGCATTTTCTTACCATTTCATCGTAGAACTCCGACACTACAGTCTTCTTGGGCATGGCACTGGAATCTGACTGAAAAAGCTTGAGCAGGTGGTAAAGTGTGACCTGAAAAAGAGGGGGAAAGTTAAATCATTTGTTGCATAAGCAAATAAATGTTGTTCATCCTTTTCACCAGCACACAACACAAAAACAGTAGACTATTGTATAGAATAGATTTTGTGAATTATGACTGCCAGTATTTTTTACCACAATGATATGCTTTCACTAATAAATGTGAGGACCAACACTGAACAGAAAAATGAAACCCACCGGCCTTTCGTTGGGGTCAATGAAGAATATTTTGATGATTATCTCAAATTCGCCCCACCCTGTTTCTGTGATTTCGTATGGTGGTTTTGTCACCACTGCAAGCAAGAAGATAAAATGTCAAATCTAACTTTAAAAAATATGACATTAACAGTCAGCAGTATCACTGATTGAGGGGATAATATATATGAACGCTGTAGTTTGTAAAATTTTACAAGTGGAGTATGACCAACCTCTAAGAGGGTTTCCATAGCTTTCATGAAGTTTGAACTGTATCTTCTTGACATAAGCAGACATATCCTGGAATTCAAATAAATAAATATAAATGAAATAATACAATAAAATAACTTAAGAATGAGGGGATTTCGTGATTTTTCTTAGCACGTTTCCATTTCAGAATCAGACGTGTCAAATGTAGTCATGACTAACGTAAACTAGAAAACTGGGACAAGGAAATTAACATTTACAGTACACACAACGAACATTAAATGCATCGGTTTTGCCCCAGTACACCAATGTCAATGTATTCGGCATGCTTATAGGCTGAAGAATTTGTCAACTGTATAATAACCTCGTTTCTGTATGGTTTGACATATACAGTCCATTGATGCGTATGTCCGTCTTCTTCTCTTTTCTTCCCGAAGTATCGAGCAACATTGCCAAAAACAATGGGCTTGACTATAGTAACTCCCTGGAAAATGGGGAAATTTGATCAAATAAAAATGATTTAAGTAAGAAATAAAAGTAAGCCTGTCTGAAGGTTGATTGTTAAAGTCAACTGCCTACAAAGTAATTGACGCTGATTGAAAACTTAGTTGAAATGAACACAATACATACACTCAAACCAAAAGGATGTCATATTATTTACAAAACTTGCACTGCAAACTAGCATGTTGCTATCTGCGGTGGGTGAAGAGAAGCCAAAACAAAGCGGCGCTGCAGTTAAGGGGGTATACGTCACGTTAACGCTAGCTGGTTATCGATGGCCAACAATGTATGGAAAGATAAGCCACATTAATTAGTTAAAGTATAAAATTTTGCAGCAGTTACGTGTGTACGAAATCAACATCAAACTCGAGTTTTAAGTAGGCCTACAGTCTGAATAAGTAACGTTAATGTTAAATAAATTGTTAGCTCGCATGCTAACGTTACGTGACATTACCTTCACTCTCCCTCCGGAATCTGGTCCAAATTCTGCCATCTTCTTGAGCATAGTACACAGAAGAAACCGTAGTGTTAATGATATTTACAGCTATAAGAAAACACTGCCATTACAAGCAAAATGTTAATTTGTTTCACTTTCCCACCTCATTTGGACTGCCTCATCGACCACTCCATTGAAAACACTGCAATGGATGCGAGAAACCTCTTCCGGGTCATGTTTCCGATACGGAAAAAAACTCATAAAAGCCCCAAAAATGTTTTTGCGAGGTCTCATCGATTGTGTTGGGGAAGTGTAAAGAGTGCAAGAGCCTGTAAAACATTTTTTCGGCCTACAACTCACGCCTCTTCGAAGTATGCCCATTAGATTACGAAAAATGTAACACATAACTTCAACTAGGCTACAACTGGTTTTGTAAAACTTCACAGTAAAACAAACATTCATTGTAATCTGAAAAAAAGTAAAATATACAGGTCTGCATGAGGTCTTCTGGCTATTGAAAATCACGTGTGTCATGAAGTTTTGACAACTGATTTAGTTTTAAAAGCCTTCGTTTCTGTTTAGGACCTCTGAAGATTGATGGACTTCACTGCTGTAGATTTTTTAATCTAAAAGAATGAAAGCAACTGCAGCCAGATGCTCCTGAATAAATCTCTACCATCTCCAAATGGTGAGGTTTACCTACATGTTTCGTTGACGGGTTTCTCGCATGGGCTTTTGAGGGCCCCTAGTGGATAGAAAGGCTACTGATAGTAGGATATAAACCTATTTTCAAACTATTTGTATTATACTGGCCAAACCATTATACTTTTTTATAATTACAATATACAAATATAGCCTATAATGAGAATTTTACAATTTAACTGATATTTTATAAAATGCTATACAGTATTACAATACATACAAATATAGAACAGCAGAGGGTTCTACGTCATCATCTATCTGCTTGAGATCCCATCCCAAAATCAGGGCAATAATCACTTTGACTTTGGTATTTCTCCTGATACAGCCCCCTACAGCACTTCCCCTCAATTTCACATTTAGCTACATCTGTTCTTGACGGATCTATCCCAAGACTTACTGTAGGTGGTAGGTAGGTGGACTCTGTACACAACCCCCCGCATGGTTCTTTTGAGCTTCTCCCCTCGGGCAGGAGATACAGAGTCCCTTGTTTTAAGTCCAACAGGACAAAAAACTCCTTTATACCGCGTGCAATTAGGCTGCTAAATTTGCACATTCCGGCACTTTAGATGAGTTATCAGAGAAATAGCGTTTCTCTTTTTTTTTTGTTGTTGTTTATATGTGAAACAGCGTGTTTTAATTGGTAGTCTGTGTTATTTATTTGTATGTGTTTTCAATTGTTGTGCTACCATTATGTTTTCCTGCTGCAAGACAAGTTTCCCCCTCAGGGGACAATAAACTAGAAACTGAACTGAACTGATACTATTGGTGAATCAATAGCATATGCTCAGATAAAATTTTCAAACCACACACTATTACGATTGCTTACAATAATTTTGTATGTTTTGAAATTAGATTAAATCAAAATCACATGTATTACTTAAAGTACAAAAATGATTGTCCTTTGCTTTGCAAGAATATTCAATTTAATGGAAGAAAATGTATGACAGTGTTGCTATTTTTTTGTTGTTGTAAGCTACATGTTTCCTACTTGTACTTTTACTCTCATTACTTAAGTACATTTAATTATAGATTACTTTACCTACTTAAGTACAGTAGCCTATATTTTAGACTTTTACTTGAGTAACATGCTAGTAGAGTAGGACTTCTACCAAAGTAATTTTCGTAGGGTCTCTGTACTTTTACTCAAGTCGAACATTTGGGTACTTTATACAACACTGCTCCGGGGACATGGAGGATGCCCAAGTATTATGCAGCAGCTTCAGTGTGGTGCAGCCTAGGCCTACCTGCATCCTTTCCAACAGGAGATTTGCCCATCAGGCAGAGGAGCCAAATTCGATGTGTTTTTTTTTTTTTTTTTTTTACATTCCCCTGTAAATTTGACCCATGTGGTAGGTCTAATTTAACGAAAATACAACTAAATAAGCATGTAAAAACTCTTGATGTGGGCTACAAAGGCAAGTTAAAAGATGAAAGCGTTTCGTTTATTCTTAAATTCCTGTTCCCAACTTGAGATGGGCTCATATTGCTCATACCTTTCTATTTACTTCTATTCTTAGTCTCCTTGCACCCTACTTGTGCACGTTTGTAGATCGTGATACAGTATGTTACTTACAAAAAAAACCTTTCCCCTCCTTGGCAAGAATAGACTAATCCACACGCTGCCACATACTCCACCTCCCAGCATTCCATATTAATGCAGGAACTTCACTTTTTTGTGCAGTCCAACTATGTGGTAGCTTGATCATAAGTGACATTTCATTAATACTGCACGGAACATACTGAAATACATGTATAGTTTAACTTTACACGCCGTGGCATCAGAGGCATTGGTAGCATCGCCTTAACCTAGTTGTAAACTGTGATGAGCTTGATAGTGTCCAACACGTGGCCACTGATTATATTCGCCGACCCTTTCGACTCCATCATCTATCGAATTTCGGTGCACTAAGCAGCAGTGCAAGGCAATCACCTACCAAGTCAAGACGTTCTTCGTTCGCCCTGCACTCCTCCACAAGACAACAACCAAAGGTGAGGCGATACAGAATTCACTTCGGCGAGTTTTACGTTGAAAGTAGCCTTTGGACACTGTCTAACATATAGTTGCACGGGACGGGTTGTGCTAATATTTATAGGCAGGTTTCACTTGATGTTTGCCGATGCTGTCAATTCTTAAATGTCTGATGTGGCAAAATTAAGTTAACTGTGGAAGTAGTTATCTTTGTAACTTAGCTAGCTCGCATGAGTAAAACTTCAATTTGGAAGCACATGCTAAAAGGAAAAAACGTGGTTTTGAAATGTAACGTTACATCAGTAAAAACGTTTAGATTTATCCATAACGCTATTGCAGTCGTGTGTGTAACGTTAACTTCACTTCTCCTCAACTGGACTCGTTTTAGAACAAACTTTAGGTTTCCCAGACTTAGCCCAATTTGTTAGCTGCGTAACTCCTCGCCGCTTCGATTAAAACAAATCTTGACTGTGGTCCTTTATGAACTTAGTAATTCAAAAGAATGTTGTACTTCGCAAGGTCTTGTGACTCCCATGATACCCGAACCAAGTCTAACTAATTTGTAGTCATGTGTGGCGTGCTACACATTAACATTGTTACATCTAGATAACTTGCCGCTGGTTGTCTGTGAGGTAACCGCTAACACACAGTGAGTAATAGCCCTCTTCGCCTTGAAAATCGCATCATTGTGTTTGTAAGTCATAGGTCAGACAGGGACAGAGTTCACGGTAACGTTACATGCTTTGGGTTGATACAGGCCTGTTTGCGTTGTGCGCTTGGATATAAAGCAGTCTAGTTCAGTGGGTTGCAAAGCAAGATGATTCATTGTGTTCGTTGCTGTCTGAATTCATACTCGCCATTACCATATCGCAAAATAACAATACTAAAGAAGAATATTAATAGGTTTGGTGTCCCATGAACCAAGCCTGTCATGTAATTTCGCGAAGTAGCCCTCTGTAAAGGCGGATTTTAAAGTTATGATGGTCGTCTTTGACATGCCCATCTGCTCAGGATTGAAGATCCTGGCCAGCAAAGGTCAGCGATAGTAAAATGCTGCTGGGCAGATCACGTGTCCCAATCTCGCAATAGGTCAATATTCACATCCAATTAAACCAGCCACTGATTAACTAATTAATAAAACAAGATTTGCATGGCATGCAGCAAACATGTCAGTTGTGTTTTCCTTTCGCACAGGCAAAAGGAGAGACCCCCCCAATTCAAATATCATAACCTAATCCAAAAGCCTACATGTAAAATTCAAGATGGAAAGCAAACGGTAGCAAAAACCTATGAATGAAAGAGTTGTAAGTTAATTATGTGATTTCTGAATGACATTCCACATTGGGTCACATTCTCAGCCAGCTGCAATGGCTGAGCGGGTGCTGGTGATTGGCAGTGGAGGACGGGAACATGCCCTGGCCTGGAAGCTAGCTCAGTCGTCCCATGTTCAGCAGGTTCTGGTTGCTCCGGGTAATGCTGGCACGACTGGTTGTGGAAAGATTTCCAATTCAGGTGAGTGAAATATTTACATGCCCATTTTATTACATGCCCATTTTATTATCTGCGCATTGCTTCTCGGACACATAGGTTTCTGAAACTGCATTTTGTTACCCTGTATTTTAGACATGTGTACAGACAAAGTTGAATCTAATCTAAAATCTAATCCCAACAATTTCTACTTGTGAATGTTTTTGTTTCAAGAAATACAGTCATTGTAGTAATAATAATGGGTTCCGTTTCTTCACTCTTTCTGCAGCGGTATCCATCAGCAACCATGCAATCTTAGCGCAGTACTGTAAGGACCACAATGTTGGACTAGTGGTGGTGGGACCTGAGGTTCCTCTTGCAGCAGGTAGCCATTCTATTTGTTTATTTGTTTACAAAACATATGGTGTAATTGTCAAAATACTAGTACACACATGTCCATATATACACACACTCACAAACCCAACCCTCCTGTTTCCTCTTCTCCTTGCAGGCCTTGTGGATGACCTGGCGGCTGCCGGGGTCCCATGTTTCGGTCCCTCGGCCAAGGCAGCCCAGCTGGAGGCCAGCAAGAGCTTTTCCAAGAGTTTCATGGATCGTCAGGGCATCCCCACCGCACGCTGGAGCTCCTTTACTGATCCCCTGGAGGCCTGCTGCTACATCAGAGGGTGAGAGAAGACATCATTGTAGCCAGGATCTGTTGACCTTTAGAAGAGGGTTTTACTAGCCAAGAACTATTGGAAAAAAACTCTATCCACCATTGTATGCTCAGTCAAAGGTCAAGCCAATATGGCAAATATTTCATTCATGTTGAAGCTAATTATATCTGCTTGTTGTACAAAGTTTGGCTTCAGAAAGGTCTTCCAGCCTGTGTAGTATCTATCTATCTGTCTATATATCTATCTCACCACTTAGAACAAAAATGTGAAAAAGTGATAAATAGTTTTATAACAGTGAATGAATTCATAATACTAAATTCAACAATCCACCACCTATGCTATCCATCCTGTAGAAATGCTGATAAGTGCCACCACTTTTGGGTCCACTTCTCTACATTTGAGTCATGGCTGCATTGCATGGCAAGGATGTGTGCATGGGCGCAGTTGAAGAGTCAATGATGCGGAAGAATGCATGTGATGCCATTACCTTTCACTATGCATTAATCCCATCAGAGGATAAGATTTGCTGTGATGGGCTGTGACTTTAGACTATTGCATACTGTATACGCCACTAGAATGACTTACCTTTACAGAGATAATTGCATTTCTAGGTCTTAAGGTGTGTGTGTGTGTGTGTGTGTAGGGCTGATTTCCCTGCCCTGGTGGTGAAGGCCAGTGGTCTGGCAGCAGGTAAAGGGGTCATTGTCGCTCAGGACAAAGAGGAGGCATGCAAAGCAGTGGAGGAAATCATGAAGGTCAGTTTTTTTTTTTTTTTTTTTTTTTTTTTTTTTAACTGTCTCTTTCTTTTGAGTATTCTATGTTATGCATTTTCATTGTATACAATGCTATATTGCCAACAAGTTTTATTATGTGTGTGTGTGTGTGAATGGATGGCACAGGACAAGGCATTTGGCTCTGCTGGGGAGACGGTGGTGGTTGAAGAACTGCTTGATGGAGAAGAAGTGTCTGTGAGTTCCCACATCAGATGCATTTCATCTTTATTTCTCTCTTCCACTGTCCTGTTCATTCAATATTCTCTCACTCTCTGTTCCCCCCACTCTCCTCTGTTTCTCATAGTGTTTGTGCTTCACTGATGGGACCACTATTGCAGCCATGCCCCCCGCACAGGACCATAAACGCCTTCTGGATGGGGACAGAGGACCCAACACAGGAGGCATGGGAGCGTACTGTCCCACACCACAAGTAATGCCTGTACACACACACACACACACACAGAGAAAGAAATTACACATTCATGGACTTACACATTTCTTAATGGTCTCCTCCTTGTACATGCAACTTCTAGAACAGCAGTTTATCTTACAGTATCAGCTTTATTTTAAAGGCCCTCTATGCAACATTTTTCATTTAATGAATCCGTTATTAATCCGCCTATAGCGGTAGATACAGCACTTGCAATGTTCAGCAGCGTGGACCGCCTCCAATAGAATGCAGGGCAATACAATACAATACAGCGCTCTTTAGAGGGAGCTTGTGAGAGAGAAAAACAGAACGTTGCTTAGCCCCTCTTTAAACTTTGTAAACTTTGGGTGGGGGGGGGGTTCAGATGTCTTGTTTGGTTTGTGTTCTTCTGGTTTTTATTGTGTTGCCATGTGTGTAGGTGTCTGAGGATACACTGAAACAGATCAGAGAGACTGTACTGCAGAAGACTGTGGACGGCATGAGGGAGGAGGGAACCCCATACGTGGGTGAGTGCAGTGTGTGTAGATGTGGGTTGCTGTCACAATAATAGAATATATTGCTGATTCACTGTTTTAAAGTGAGAAGGAACAGTGACTGATGTTTCTGTGTGTGTGTGGGTTGTAGGAGTGCTCTATGCAGGGCTCATGCTCACCTCACAAGGGCCAAAAGTGCTGGAGTTCAACTGTCGCTTCGGAGACCCCGAATGTCAGGTTAGTGCACACACACTTCATTCATGCACATTGCTATATCACTGTACACTCCTTTAACAGTCAACTCTCATTATATAATCAATATTATATAATGAATACAGTAATTATTTACCCCCACTGATGATGGTTGTAAGTACAGTGGTTGCACAGTGTGATGATGCTATACCCTGAAAAGTATAGTTGTGGAGAATCCAATGTATTTTTGCACTCTCAGGTGTTACTGCCACTGTTAAAGAGCGACCTTTATGAGGTCCTAAGGGACACCCTGCAGGGCAAGTTGGCCTCTAGCACCCCCGTGTGGCATGAGGGTATGGCTGCAGTGACTGTGGTCATGGCAAGTCCTGGTTATCCAGGGGCTTACAAGAAGGGCATAGAGATCACAGGTAAACGTTCCAGTGACTGATCAGATTATGTGCACACACAAGTAGATTAAAATGAAAATAATAACAATAAAATTGCCACTATAGCATCCCTATCAACAAGTATCTTTCACCCAATTTATCGTATGTTTCTCCTTTCAAAAGTCTTGTTTTCTTAATTCTCAAAACATGCCATGTTCATAGTAACGGCAGTTTGGAAAAAGTATCCAGCTAGTTTGAACATACGTGTGTGTGATGCCTGTGATTAGCAGTGATGATGACCCATCACCCTTCTCTGTCCCATTCAGGTCTGTCTCAGGTGCAGGAGCTGGGCCTGCAGGTCTTCCATGCGGGGACTGCGCTGAAGGAGGGAGGGGGTGTGGTCACCAGCGGTGGGCGTGTCCTGACGGTCACCGCAGTGATGCCTACTTTAGATGGTGCACTTCACAAAGCCAACCAGGGTGTGGCTGCTGTGGGGTTTCCTGGTGCAGAATACCGCAGAGACATTGGCCACCGTGCCATCGCCTACCTTACACGGTCTAGGTGTGTGTGACACACACACACACACACGGCTCAGTTTTCAGGCTGTCATGATAATGATCGCTACCTGACCACCTCATTTGTAGTCTTTCCTGTACTGTAATAGCACTTAATGCTGAAGTATACATTGGTTGTGTATGTGCATGCTCAGACCTGATGTCTAAAACATTCCAATAGTTTTGTACGTAACTTTTTCAGTCAATAAAAATGTACTGCATTTCCCATTCTGTGTCTTGATTAGGGTTCAAATGTTAAACTGAATACCATATCATAATAATAATAATTGTTAATAATATCTTAAAATCAAACAATGGTAAATGTAATATGGTAAATCACTTACTCTTAGTTATTTTTATTTCTTCAGTCTTTCGGTTACATTACAAAATGCATTTCACAGTTAAGTTTCTATTGATTTTTAGGCGGTCTTGTGTAATAAAAACAGATTGTTTGTATTGACTAGGATTGATTAGACACAAGATTGATTAGATGGCCTCTGACCATTGTGCATGTCTTCACAGAGGTCTGACCTATAAGGACAGCGGGGTTGATATTGCAGCAGGCAACAGGCTAGTGGACTTGATCAAGCCCCTGGCCAAAGCTACCACTCGGGCAGGTAGGCCATTGCTCACTGCCTCAGGGAGTTGTCTTGATCTCGATCTACACTGCATGTTTTAAAGAGGCACTCAGTAAGTCTGTTTTTTTAACCCTGCATTAAACGCCACAAACCTGTAGAGGGAGCTCCGTACAGTTAGCTGTATTGCTGTAGTGTACACTCCCTCAGAAGTTGCAAGTTCCGTAGTCAGTATACAGGGCTGTACAGCGGTGCGCTCAATCGCCATTTGCAAAAAGACCAGTCTAACAGAAAAAACTATTTCTAAGCGATTTTATGACCTCAAAAATGGTCGCATAAACTTACTGAGTGCCTCTTTAAAGCAAGAAGCTGGAGGCCTATCTGCTGTAACAAATAGCTTCCATGATGGAACTGACTAGACCAGATGTGTGCAGATCCATATTCTACAGTCAGATGTATGAGAAACCTTTAAGTAATACTATAGTGCTATAATGTATACTATTAGAGTGAAAAGTCACAAAGAAATTATGGGTCAATTTTGAACTTTTGTCAGGAAAAATGCACGCTGACATTGAGGACCTAACTGAATCACTCCAGAATAAAATGTGGGCATACCAAAACCTGATGTGCTTATTGCCTTCCAGGTTGCAATGCTGAGCTTGGGGGTTTTGCGGGGCTCTTTGACTTGAAGGCTGCTGGATTCACTGATCCTGTGCTGGTGTCGGGGACAGATGGCGTTGGGACCAAACTTAAGGTTTTGTCAAAATATATGCATATGTAAAACATACCTTGACCACAAATGCACATCACAAACCATGCCTTCATCCCAGTACATACACAAAAACACGCTCAAGTCAGGACATGATGTACAAACAATTTCAAGTTTCGGGATCACAGCACAGCGCAACATACTGGTCAGATAATTGTGAAGTTTTGAGTGGTATATTGATTAACAAGTGCAACAGTGCATGAGTTTTTATTCTGGGGCCGGATGGAAATCATTTGGCACTGCATGATGGTTGTATATTTTCTTTCGCGATTTCTTTTGATGCTGCCTGGCAAAACAATTTGGCTCAGCTTTAGGCGCATGTCCCTAGATTATCTCTGGGGGGAAAAACTCTTTGAGGGGAAAAAAAATACTTTGGATGTACTGTCTAATGCACCTTCATATGGGTGTGACATTTACATTCAGGAACTGCCATTACCAACTGTGGTTCTTCCTAATATTTGCTGAAATTTGGTCAATACAAACGGCTTCATAAATCACACATGAGCATTGTTGTCAGATGACTCCTCTGCTCCACGTTTGTTTTATAAACAAGGGTCTTTGTGTGTGTGACCAGATTGCACAGGTATGTGGACAGCACAGCACTCTAGGCCAAGACCTGGTGGCGATGTGTGTGAACGACGTGTTAGCCCAGGGGGCCGAGCCCCTCTTCTTCCTGGACTACTTCTCCTGCGGGCAGCTGGACGTGGGGGTGGCCTCCACAGTGATTGGTGGAATTGCAGAAGCATGCAAGATGGCTGGCTGTGCATTGCTGGGTGAGATATGTTGGTAATGGCCAGGGATTACATATGGACACACCACAGGTGGGAGGTGTGCTTAAATGGTTACAGATGGTTACATGGTTACAGATTCTATACTAAAACCATTCTACGCAGTCATACTCAAACAATAAACACACTTATATTTTGTGTGTGTGTGTGTGTATGTGATTATATGCATGCATGCACGAACGATTCTGTTTGTTCACCTTACCATTCCAATTATGCATTTAGCAGATGCTTTTGTCCATAACAATCAAGCTGTGAGGAGGACCTTAAAGGGATAGCTAACGCTAACTGGATGAGGCTAAAAGCTCACTTTCAGATAATAATTTCCCATAGCACCATTCAGGAAATGCAGGTTTTTTTATTTACTTGCTATTGCTAGTCAAGTAAATGTGTGAAATTCATTCTTTCTGCAGTGAGCACTTAATGACTTTGTGGAACAGGGGAGTGGTCGTAGTACACTCTACTACAGCTTGTGTATGTGCAGAACTGTGTAGGAGTGTGTGTATGTATATTTGTATGTTCAGGTGGGGAGACTGCAGAGATGCCAGGCATGTATGGAAAGGGCGAGTACGACCTGGCTGGGTTCTGTGTGGGGGCAGTGGAGCGGAGCTCCGTGCTCCCACGGCTCGGGGACATCTCTGAGGGAGACCTCCTGATTGGGGTGGCCTCCTCTGGGGTCCACAGCAATGGCTTCAGCCTGGTGCGCAAGATCCTGGAGCGCTCTGGGTTGCAGTACACCTCACCTGCTCCTTTTAGCAAAGCTGGAGAGACCATAGGTGAGTGTGCTTGTTCTGACTGTGTGTATGTATGTATGTGTGTCTGCAAGGGATCTACTATGATTTTTGGGCCATGCTATTGGTGAATATCAGTTAGAGATTGGGTATTGTATGTATAGCGTGTACTTAAATAGTGGGATATCTACTTTTAGTTTTAGTGCATTATACTTGAGTAAGTACTTTATAAAAACAGTGGTGTATCATGGGATATGTTGTATTGGCCATGCTTATCAGTGTTTCTGGCATTGCAAAGTTTTTTGTGGTCCTTTTTGATCTTTGGTCTGTTTATTACCCAAACCTTTTTTTGTCATGTGGGATGTGTTTAAACACGGTTCAAATGGTTGTATGCCCTCAGTCACCCTTGTGTTGAAATGTGTACCTCTCTCACCTCAGACCCAGAGTTGACCCCTGACCTCTGGTTGCTTACTTTCAGGCGAGGTGCTGCTGACACCCACGAAGATCTACAGCCGCCTGCTGCTGCCTATCCTGCGCAGCGGAGCGGTGAAGGCCTACGCCCACATCACGGGCGGAGGTCTGCTGGAGAACATCCCCCGGGTGCTGCCAAAGGAGCTGGCTGTAGATCTCGGTGAGGATGGATGGAGCATTCATTAATAGGCATCAGAAGAACAAAATAAAAATAGTATTTGTTTGATCTATTGAATGCTATTAAAAGGATTATCCGGAGTGAATCAACCCGTAGCTCTGTTGACTGAGGCTGTCGAATGGTGTGTATAGGTATCAGAATGACAACAGTTGGTACAACGTAGACCGAATTCAC
>JAGFZM010000747.1:27063-42775 GCA_017657215.1 Limnothrissa miodon | reverse complement strand
ACAAAAAATATTATGAAAAGTCTTATTTTTGGTCTTGTGACTTTTGTGTAGCAAGCTGAGAGATGGAGTTAGGGCCTAGATTTATTGATTTGGGGGTATCATAAGGAT
The DNA here is from genome assembly GCA_017657215.1 of Limnothrissa miodon. NCBI lineage: Eukaryota > Metazoa > Chordata > Actinopteri > Clupeiformes > Clupeidae > Limnothrissa > Limnothrissa miodon. The sequence goes on along the minus strand of JAGFZM010000747.1, from coordinate 42,667 downwards.
GGTACCTTCATATCTTAGGAAAAGTCCTTTGGTCCACTTGTTTGGTCCGGATCATTAGCGGACAATTTTTTTTTTCATTTGGTGCGGTTTGCATTCACACTGTACTTTTTGCAAGCGAACTTTATTCTGTACACATATCCACGTGTGTGACGATCGCTGCTCCCATTGGACAGAAAAGACTTGAGCGGCACACGCTGCACAGACCCGGAAATGGAGGGAAACATTTTTGTGTGTCTTTTTGAGCCGTTGGGTTATGTGTGCATCTGCCCAAATATCCAGGTGGCACAGTATCTCCTTGTTGGTCCAGGTCTGTCCACGGCTCATTGTTTTGAGCATCCACGCGTTAGCAGCAGTCAGGAGTTAATGTTTTCCATAATACCTGGCTAAGTACGGTGGCATGTTAAGGCCAAAAAAGCGCAGGTATGCTGGAGTTGGTTCGGTTCGGGTCCTATTCACACCTGAAGCGAACCGCACCAGAGTCCGTTTGTAAGCGGACCGAGACCACCTCAAAAAGTGGGTCTCGGTCCGGTTGTTTGGTCCGCACCAGGATTCGTTTGTTGTATTCACACCTGCACAAAAGGTCCGGACCAACGTGGGAAATGAACTCTGGTCCGTTTAAAGTGGACCAAACAGTGCAGGTGTGAATACGCCCTTAGTTAGTTCATAGACATTTGAAATGAGCGGGAAAAAAAACTTAGTTCCAACCTCTGTAACTATGTGTCCATATGTCACAGAAACATACATATTCTTCTAGAAAAAACTTGAGGGTGTCACCTTTCCAATGGTATGAGGCACATCCCTGAGTCTAAAACTATGTAGGAACTGTCAAGCTTTTAATTTGGGTATGCCGTTTTTTTTTTTTTTTTTAAATAGGGGTGTGCGGTGTGTTGCGGTGCTGCTTGATTTTTGCTTACCATGTGCTGTTGTACTTCCCCTTTCCATCCTTCACCCACTGCTTCTGGGGAAACATCTCTCCACAAGGGCAAACCTTGGTTGCATTGCCCACTACCGCATTTTCTCAACCGGCTTCCTGGTGCCAATCTGACCTGAATCACTAATACTGGAGGCCTTGAGAATAGCCCCAGTTCTATCTGCCACCACCGAAGGTTAGGTATGAGCTCAAAGACTGGAAAGCAAAAGCTTATGTACACATTAAGGCAGAGAACAATACACCACAGATACAGTATGACAAGTAGGGTATAGAAGGCAGTAGAAAGTAGTCTATGCTCTTGTTGAGAGGCATAGGTTTAGAAGGTACTAAAATTATACATTGGCATTGCTCGGTTCATGTTGGGGAAACCAGGCTTTTTTTTGGTCTCATCAGCATTCATTCAAAAACTAATAATAACATTCAAAATACTATTATCTTTTTATATTAAAGGGGTCATAGAATGCAAAACCAAGTTTACCTTGTCATTGTTGAATAACTATACTTCGGTGGGTCAAAATGGACATCCAGAGAACCTCCAAGTCCTAATGACGCCTCTTTCTAATGCAAATCTCAAAACTTGAAACTGACGCTGAAAAACGGTCCAATTGAAACTAAGCGGCGAGTTGACGTTAACTCGGCTGCTGTACCTTATTTGGCTCTGGCCTGTGCCTTTGTCACGCCCCAAATAGCTATATGAACTACTCACAGACCGGCTACAAACTTTCTGGCTAACTTGAGGTCTTCACAGTAATTGCACGAGCATGCACGAGCGTGCAAACAGAATGAGACATTTGACAGAAGTAGCCCAAGCCAACACCACAAACAGAAAAAACTGGTGATGGCACACCTTGAACGAAGGAAAAAAACAAATGGAGAAAATACTGTTGACAGCGCACCATAACAAACGCATTCACTTCACACTATAGCACGAATAAACACCCAATAAACCCAAAAATAATTTTAATACTTAAAATGCTCACTTACATCATAGCTGCATTTCCATCATAGCTGGCTTTCCTTTGTGCAGTTTTCGATCAAATATTTTAATAGAGCACATGGTTCTCCTCCGTAGACACGCACCACTCTATGAAAAGTTAATCCTAACCTCCAGTTAGACGTACTGTAGCCTATTTCCGTGTGAGGTTTCTGTTTTAGTACCATGGGTAGGCCTATTGAATATTTTTATTAGAATAGACAATGCTTGTAGCCTTGGGTTTTGGCTATGTTTTGGTCCGTTAAGTTTCTCATCACAGGTGTCAGGTTCACTGCCGCACAGAAAACTACCTCTATAAATACCCCCACCAATGAACCAATAATCTATTAAGTGATGACAGACAATTAGACACAGGTGCAAACAATGACAGGACTAGTGAGAGTGAGCGGGTGTGGCCAACACAGAACAGACAGAGAGGCAAAGACAAACACAAATCCCCACCAGATGTCCCCAAATCAAACCTGACAATAGGCCTATTCTGTGCTTGCATTTTGTGCTTTTGAGAGCTTCAATTAGGCACACACAAACTAATACCAATCCTTATTTACCTTGAATGTGGAGCATTAGGAAACTTTGCTTTAAAATGAATGCTTACACGGGATAAAACGCCCAGTTTCCCCCAACACGTTTAACTGAACAATCCCACCAACTACAATTTTAATAAGCGTAGCCCACCTCTAAATGCCTATAAATCAGTAGCCTAGGCTAATGTCAGTTTTACATAGCCCAACAACGCCACAAAGTTAATCAAAAGCATAGACTACTTTAAAAAATTGCGGGTCAGAAAGCAGGTCGGTTAAAATATGTTCATAATAATTTTTTGCGGTCCGAGTTGCGGGAGAGTTAGTTGGAAACGTCGGTTGGTTGCGAGTCATCTATACTATGACCTGCACATCACTGCAAAGTACGTATGACAAAGCCAGAACTACAGTGTCATCATCTTTGATAACTTCTGTCTCCCACACTTTCTGTTTGATTGTTCTTGGAGCTTCCACTTTTCTGTCTTCTGCTTCTCTCTTACCACCTCCATCTTTATCATCTGCAGAGTCGGTGCTGAATGTTCGCGCGCTAATTTGAAAGACAAGTGTTTTGTCTTTTTTTATTTTTTTGTCTAATATAAATTACCAGTGTTGTCATTTTACTTTTAAAAAGTAATTAGTTACAGTTACAAATTACTTCTGCCAAAAAGTAATTGAGTTAGTAACTCAGTTACCACACTGCAAAAGTAATTAGTTACTCAGTAATGTAACTGATGTTATTTTTCATAAGGTTAGAGTTGCTTGAGGTAGATGTGGATAATACATTTTTTCCTGGGCATAGTGTGCATGATATATACTTTATCACCTTTAATTTTGACAAGGGAGAAGTAGTGTCGGTACTTCCAGTTTGAGGAGAATGCTACCTATGAATTTCATGCATGGTATTGGGCATGTTCACATGCTCAATTTGTAACTACATAGTTCCCACAAGACCATACAGTATCTAGATATTGAATATTCAACTATAGTACATGAAATCTTTTAGTGAAAGGCAATTAATTCCAGTTTTCTGTGCATTCTGTGATAATCAAAAAAAATTGTCCCTTAAAGTGTCAGACCACCATTTGTGGAAATAAGTTCATTTTGCACCTCCCCTCAAGTTAAGCAATTGAGTTTTAACTTTTTTCTGTTCATCAAGCCGTTCTCCGAGCCTGGTGATAACACTTGCAGCTCCAGCCAGCACAGATCATTGAACCGAATGAGACCAGTAGCACCGCGCCCGCTAGCATCACGCTTAAAAGTAACAAATATTTCCGGTAATTTTCCCATTTAAATGTCGTCTCATCACCAGTTGGAAAAGCGATGCTACTGGTCTCATTCGGTTCAATGGTCTACGCAAGGCTGGAGCTGCAAGTGGTATCGCCACGCTCGGAGAACGGCTTGATGAACAGAAAAAAGGTAAAACTCAATTGCTTAACTCGAGGGGAGGTGCAAATTTAACTTATTTCCACAAATAGTGGCCTGACACTTTAAACAGAACTTAACCATAACTGAAAAATATACTGTCCTCTGCTATGTTACATGCCTTTAATACATTGAGCATGATAAGAAACCCAATTACCATTCTATGTCCCTGTTGACATTTAACACTTCTCCTTGATAGCTTAGCCTCATAGCCTACTGACTTGGGCTTTCTGAGAAGAGAATCACTGAAGTTTTCCATGTGACAAACCTTCCCCTTTGTAGTAATTTAATACATTATACTAAAGCTGGATTTACACTTCTCCGTCGCAGCAGCTCTGCGTACCTTTGCTGACGCTCTGCGTCGCCTTCTGTGCACCTCCCCAAAATTGTAACTTCTCGTCAAAGCAACACAGAGTACACAGACAACGCAGGCGTCAGCGCAGTTTACAGCGGAAGACAGTGTCTGAACTTCGGATATAATTTTGGAGTCTAATTTTGGATTTAAGATGAATATCTTCTCATACTTTCACATAAGTATTTGTTTACTGCGATGGCTAGCAAGCTAATCCATTTTTAACACGTGGCACCCCACGCTTACAGTTATAGGTTTGTAGTTTTCCTTCGCATTTTGTTCTATTCAAGTGTAGTGCTGCTACTCCAATTTTTTTGAACAATGACCTTATTTATTTGCATGGCTTTAGTCATCACGCAACTGCTGTATGGCAGCAACACCCCACCAGAGCAAAAAGTTCGAGAAATATTCCAAGAACGCCCCAACGCCCCTTTGTGTTGTGGCAGTGAATTCCCACGCGTTGCAGTGACTCCGACACAGAAGTATTAATCAAAAATTTCAGCGAAGTTGTCTGCGTTGCTGCGATTTAAAAAAAAACTTTATATGTTTATAATTATAAATGAACAAACATACTTTAAAAATAAATCATACATTTACAAAAGGCCAACTGTCCTTCTATATCAGGGGTCTTCAACCGGGGGTCCGCGACCCCTAGGGGGTCCGCGAAGGTACTGCAGGGGGTCCGCGAAAATATTTCGTCTGAAGCATTTTTTTCTCTTCCAAAAAATTAAATTTGTCATAGTTAACATAATGTTCAAAAGAAAATTGCTTCATATTCGTTTTTAAATAACACATTGTAGGCTACTCATGAATCATGCATGTGATCATGTGATCCCTGTGTAACATTTTGCTAACCTTTGCCAAAACACATTAGCATTTCATGTACAAATACAGGTCACCACTTCAGCCTGAGCCTGATGTGACATTGCCTCGCAAATTCCATCAGTCCTACAATAGAGAAGCTCTGTTCCACTCACCAGGTTCAGTGCTCTCACTAGGACCTGGTAGCTGATCAGTTATCTTTAATTCAGTTATCTTTAATTCAGTGTCGGGACTGATGGACCCTAAACTTTGCGGGGTATTTGTTCTGTGTGAGGTTTTGCTTTGTGGTTTTTTTTATGAGAGTCTGCGGTCTTTGCGCTTCAAGGCGTTCTGCGCAAAGTCATTCATCCAACGTTCCATCACAATAAAACGATAACGATAATCATGTGTTTGTGTTTCCTTCTGAAAGTTATATTTACACAAGAGGAAGAGGCTTTTCTGTCTGTATCAGTTTGAGCCAATGAAGCTTTGCCTGAATTTAGCTGAATATATCCAGCTAGTTAACCCTTGAGACATTCATTCTGTTATAGGGCGAATTTATGCAACTATGTAAAGAAACGAGTTATTACCCCCCTGTTAATAATAACGCCTGTTTAGAATGTGTGCGTTTGTGTGTGTGCGTGCGTGCATGTAGGCACTAACTGACGGTCCAAATGACGGCAGGATTTGAGGTGGGCCAGGTGTGTACTGAGTAAGATAGCTGTCAAAACGTTTCTTTTCTCAACAACTAATGCCTGTGAATGGGGCGATGACGTATTTTGACAGTTGAGTAACGTGTGCGAAGTCGTATCCATAATATTGAGAGGCGTATTGAAATTTTGATTTTGTAGGCTACTTGTAATTTTTTAATTCGTATTTTTTATGCATGACTGAACTCATTTGAGAACTAACAAATGTTTATTTTATGCACAACTAAATACGCACGTGTATCAAATATATGGACACAAATATTTTGACAGCAATCTGACTCCATAGGTGTGGGGATCCGTGTTCAGGCTCTCTCACAGCCAAGGGGTCCTTGAGCTGAAAAAGGTTGAAGACCCCTGTTCTATATGGATAAACAAAAAAAAAATCTTCAGCCAAACAATAACAGAACAGTTCCTCACTGGAAAAAATACAGGATCACGATTTAATAATAGTGCTGTGTTTCCACATTCTAAAGGCCTATACTTTAGAAACCTTGCTGCTTGTTGACCCCTCCTGTCAGGTTGGACTTCAGTAGGACATCAGTGCTGAACGGGCCCAGTAGGAGGGTGCGGGCCATTCCTTTTGCTGTGGGTTGTGCTTTTGCAGTTTCCCAACAATGAGAAGACACTGGTGGAGTCTTCATTTCCTAGTTGCATCTAAATTATTTGAAGAGGAAAGACAAACAAGACTTAAAACAAAGAAAATCACCAATGACAAAATGTTTCTAATTGATTATTACAAAAATGTACTTACTGATGTTGGTTTGGGAGATGTGGGTGGAGGAGGTGATGGTAGAGCAACACTGGCCTCATATTCGCTTTCACAATCAGAGCTTGAGCTTTCTGTGATCTTATCCGCAAAGAGGGTCTTCACAGCCGCAAAGAGTGATGGAATTTCTGGAAAATTTGGCCCATAGTGATTTAAACAATCTAAAAGAGTCCCTATTTGAATCTGAAAGCAACACCAAGGAGTTTTGAAAATCGCACCCTCTACAGATTGGAACAGAAGCTTCCCATAACCCCAGTCAATTGTAGTTTTACTTGAACTACAGATCGCTACCCGATTGGGCAAACTTGTTTAGTGCCTTTAAAGCCGATAGAGGGCCGCAGAGCAAATACAGCAAGCATTGTTCACCTTGTTATGAGTGGATAGACCACAAAACGATTTTGAAAACCATTATTTTAAGGTTTTAAAAAGTCTTTGATGCTGCTTTAAAGAGATAGTTACCTTTTATAGCAATTTTCCGCAGCCTGGTGTTCTCCTTGTTTAAAGCCTTGACTTGGGTCTCAAGATCTGTATTGGCTGTGGAAGATCCTACACTCTGCTGGTTCTACAGTCTTTAATTTTTTCCCGAGGGCCCTGATCTCTTCCTCAAGTGTCTCTGAGGACTTGGCAGCAGTTGAGCTCTTGTTGGGAGAGAACCTCTAATTCAGACTGTCTGGCAGCTTTGAGTTTGTAGTTTTCCTGTTGGATATGAATTTTAAAATCAATTATGAATAAAACGATACACATAGTTAGGAAAATAAAAAACAGAAAATGTATCAAATTAATCATTAAGTTTTTTTATAGAATCTGTCTAGAATCTGTTTAGTTTCATAGCTGCAGTATAACTCCTTTTTCTTTTTAAGTTGCCAGAACCTTTTTTGTTCAGCCCAGCAGCGCTAACATATAGAGACATAAACTGCCTATTAGCAATTTATGAATTAACCAATTAGCCTAACATGCTTGCTAGCTACCCACACCAAACCCTAACGGACCCCATTTGGGTCAGCCAAAAGTGGGCCGGAAAGGGGCATGTGCAGGCTTGTGCATGGGGTGCTGGGATGTTATCAAAACAGCCATCATGAAAATAACCTTTATTACCTTTTTTGCTAATCGTTCTACAGTCTCCTCCTTTGTGTCAAGGAAGAGTTGGTTGGGTAACCTCTTTCTCTTGCTTTTTGGAGAGTCTTCTTGCAAGAGTTTCTGCTCCTTATCTGTAGACTCCTTATCTGATAGTAAAAAATAGTAACAAGACAGTTTATTTCCTTAAAACAAAACTAGGCTATTTGTCTAATGTTACATCCAATACTTTATTTTTCTGTCTAATTCTGTGCTGTATTTCCAATTTTTGTAAATACTTTATTATAAATTAAGTCTGTTTTTACTGTTGTGTTGGCTGACAATGTTGATGTGTAATAATTCAGAGCTCTTATTAATTATTTATTTAACATTCTTTAATTTAGGTGTTTAATTAATGTTTAACAACATGATTAATTAATGTTTCACTACTTTTCACTACTAATTAAAAAAAATCGAATGAACTAGGACAGTTCATTTGTTACAGTCAGCTAATGCTATTAGCTAGTTGTTAGCTGCTAATCCGGTTAGCAACTAATGCAAGACGCTGCAAGACGAACAAAGTAAAAGACGTCTTAAGAAACATTGTATTTGCCTGCCAACTGCAAAATGTGTGCTGGTTCAACCAGCCACCCATTAGTAGGCCTCTTGGCCCCGATGCTTCGGCACTCCATAAGATACTCCTTTTTAGAGTTGTCAGGATCTAGAGAAGTCTACGATCCAATTTACGGGGACTATACCGAGAGCATCTTTATCCTTCCCTTTTGACCAGCTCACAAGTGCAAACTTCATTTTTCTTAGAATTTCTCCTCTCACCACTGAGGTACACACAGACAGTCTGCTTACAGTTTGCTGGTCGTTTGCACCCTTTCTGAAGTTTAACATGACGATGGTAACAGCTGACCAATCAAAGACGTAGCTTTACACGTAGAAGTCTTTTAGGTTCTGTAGGTCTTCTTCTTCTTCTTCTTCTACTCACTCCCAACTTGTCATAAATATACGGCACAGGTTGTGGAGAGAGAGAGAGCTGTTTGTTACAAAGATTCTAGTAGCGCTCTACCATTCTCTAGCGTTCTACCATCACTGGACGCAGCTTCAACTGCGTTGCTGGACTGCTGCATTCAAACTGAAATCTATAAAAATATTCACACATCATGTATGTTATTTTCACTATTTCCCAGCATTAATTTTGGGGAGGCTTAGCCTCTCCAAGCCTACATTACGCGCCGCCCATGGTTGTAGGCTTTGCTTAGCAAGCTGGTCAACCCGCTCATTCTCTTCTACACCAACATGAGCAGGTACCCATAGAAAAGAAACCTCCACTCCCATTAGCTGTATTTTATAAAGACATGTATAGATTTCATTAACCAGGTCACCTCTAAATGACTTGCTAGATTGAATGCTTTGCAGAGCTGAATAGCTATCAGAAATTATGACTGGCTTAAAAACATGATTTCCCATAATCCATTCTAGTGCCAGCATTATCTCGACTAGCTCTGTGGTATAAACAGACATGTGGTCAGTTATTCTTTTCTTAATAGTTAAGTCTATATGGGATACGTATACTGCTGAACCAGCGCATCCTTTTCCTGGATCTTTTGAACCATCTGTAAACATGAGTGTGTGGCCTGGGAAATGAATATGCATGTAGTTATGCACCATATCCCCAATTGACAACTCCTTTGGTTTCTTTTTAATTTCTAGATGAATACCCAGATCTACTAATGGTAGGGGGAAAAAGCCATGGCTGGATAGGAGACAGGGGAACAGTAGGACAATACACCAATTGGTGCAACCTTATACACTCCGCCTTAGCATCAGCCATCCACCCAAAGCTTCTGAAACTGACCTTATCATGTTCCCAACTGTTTTTTTTTTAAAACATCTCTCATTGGGTGGTCATCATACTGTCCCTTAATGCTAGCCCAATAAGTTAAGATAAGTTGTACCCGTATAAGGCTCAGTGGCATTTCACCCATTTCCACTTGCAAGGATGGGACTGGGGATGTCTTAAAGGATCCACTACAAATCTTAAGAGCCTGGGCTTGCAGGACATCCAACACCTTGGTGTTTGTTTCTGCTGCTGACATATATGCAAGACACCCATAATCAAAGACAGATCTCATCAGTGCCCAGTGTATATTTTTTAAGGATGCCCTGCTTGCACCCCAGGTTTGTCCTGATTGACAACGCAAGATGTTAATAACCTTTTTACATTTGCTTTCCATTTTGCTTATGTGAATTTTCCATGTTAGCCTTCAAACCTCATCAAACCAAACCCCAAGAAATCTGACTACCTTGACTTCCAGATTATGGCCATATAGTTTTAGAGAAAGGGATTCTTCATCTTCTTTAGGGTTTTATGGCGGTTGGCAACCAACTTAAATAGGAGCATTACCACCACCAACTGGGCTGGAGTGTGGAACAGATATTGGATTAAATGAACAAAATAAAATGAAAAAGGGAAAAAAATAATTAAACCCTCTGGTCTAGGCCAGTCACTGAGAAACCTGAGAACAAAATGGTATATGTGACTAGATGTCTTACCCAAGATGCCAGAAAGAGAAAGTGTTTAATGACTGGAAAAGGTTATTTCTTTCTTCCTCATACTGTTTGCAGTGAAATAAAACATGCTCTACTGTTTCTGGCTGACTACAGTAATCACAATTTCCTGTGTGATGTTTACCTATTATTTTGAGTGTATGGTTAAGCCCTGTATGACCAATTCTTAATCGGGTTATCATGCCCTCATCTTTCCTACTCCTACCTTCCATTCTTCCTTTGTCCACCTGTTTTTGCATGTTATATAGATGTCTACCCTTTCCATTATCATCCCAGTATTCCTGCCAGATTGATTTGGCATGATTCTTTATAAGAATCTTGACCTCAGCCTTGCTCACAGGGATTTGCAGATCTATCTCTTTATGTTTGAGCGCCTGTTTGGTTAATTTGTCAACCTGTTCATTACCCTCAACACCAGCATGTGCCAGTACCCAAAGAAAGTGAGTTATTATTCCTCCTAATTCTAGATGGAATAGTGTACTGTATACTTCATTGAGGAGGTCACTCCTGAATGATTTACCTGACTGTATGCTTTGTAAAACTGAATAACTATCTGACATGATAACTGTATTATAAATTTGGTTTTCTTTTATCCATTCCAGGGCCAGCCAGATTGCTACTAACTCTGTAGTGTATACAGATAAGTTGCCATCTATTCTTTTCAGAATACTCACATCATTCGCTGGAATATGCACTGCTGAACCAGCACACTCTATTTTTAGATCTTTTGACCCATCAGTTAATATGTACTGTATAGCATGGGAAATGTAACTCAAAATAATTCTGTACTATGGTCTTTACTGTCACCTCTTTGGGTTTCTTTTTTATTTCCAAGTGAATGCCCAAGTCTACTGAAGGTAATGGGTATAACCATGGCTGAATAGGGGATAATGAAACAACAGGACTGTACTGCAACGGATGTAGCTCCAAACTCTCTGCTTTAGCATCACCTATCCACTTGTCATGCTCCCAACAGTCATTTAGAATACTTTTAGTTGGATGGTCATCACATTGCCCTTTAAGGTTAACCCAACATGATAACATCAGTTGGATTCTTCTAATTCTTAGTGGCATTTCACCCATTTCCACCTGCATTGTTGGTACAGGGGATGTTTTAAAAGATCCACTGCAGATCCTCAGAGTCTGAGCTTGCAGTGTGTCTAAGACCTTCATATTGGATTCTGTTGAGGACATATATGCTATGTAGCCATAATCAAAGACAGATCTCATAAGTGCCCAGTATACATTAAGCAAAGACAGATCTCATAAGTGCCCAGTATACATTAATCAAAGACAGATCTCAGTATACATTAAGCAAGGCTGCTCTGCTTGCTCCCCAGGACTGTCCTGATAAACAGCGAACAACCTTTTTACACTTGTTTTCTACCTTATTCATGTGTACTTTCCATGTAAATTTTTTGTCAAACCATACCCCATGAAATCGGATGGCCTGGACTTGTTCAAGAGGGTGTTCATAAAGTTTTAAAGTTCATAAAGTTTTGCGCCTTCTTGAAAAACAAATTACTTGGGTCTTTGACACTGACAGTCTAAAACCCCATTCATTTGCCCATTTTTCCACTTTTTGTTATTGTTGCTTGCATTTTTGTTTTGACATGTGAAATATTATGTCCTCTAATCCATAATGCTACATCATCCGCATATAAGGATTTACCTAAACCTTGCTCTATATTTAAGAAGATGTCATTAAATCATGATGTTAAACAGTAATGGGCTACAGACACTACCTTGCGGTGTGCCATTCTCCACTACATTTCAGAATACTCTGTACCTACACTTACCTGTATCTTCCAGTCAAATAAAAAATCCAAAACCCAGTTGTATGCCTTACCACCTATTCCCATGGACTCTAGCTTAATTAGCAGACCCTCCTTCCAAAGCGCATCTCTATAAGCAGACCCTCCTTCCAAAGCGCATCTCTATAAGCAGACCCTCCTTCCAAAGCATTTCTCTATATCAAAGAATACTGCAATTACTGTCTCCTTATTGGTCTGTGCTTTCCTAATGTCAGACTCTAAACATAAGATTAAATCCATTGTATTACGGCCCTTATGGAAACCACTTTGATAGGGAGAAAAGAGACCTTTGCTTTCCATACGGTAGGTTATTCTTACTGTGACTATCCTCTCCATAACTTTGCCCAGTTGTGATGTTATAGGCTATAGCTACATGGATCAGAGGGTTCTTTCCCTGCCTTAAGGAGAGGGACTATTATTAAATGCTTCCACACTGATGGAAGATGCCCAGAATCCCATATGCTGTTAAATAGTCTCAGTATTATTCTTGTCTGTCATATTTGCTAACATTTTGTAGCATACTAGATCTTTTCCTGGAGTAGTCTGTTGAGCAGATATAATGGCTTTCCTCAACTCAAATGGGTTTCCTGAACGTTCCTTCTTAACTAAGAGATTTGGGTACTTTCTTAAAATGTTACTTCTAATTGCCTCTTTAGTCAGGTTTTCAGAACTGTGCACCTTCCTGAATGCTCATGCTAAGATATCAGCTTTTTCCATGTTATCAATGGCTACATTATCTCCACTATTCAAGACCGGTAGCTCATAATTCCTTTGAATCCCTCCCATTATTCTTATTATGCTCAATACATCAGACAGCTTCACAGTCCTTCCTATACAATTACAGTATTCCCTCCAAAAATTATGCTTTCTTGCTTTAATTGTTTTCCTAACAACTGCCTGAGCTCTCTTATATTCTAGCAAAGCGTGTTGAGAATTACACTTTTTAAGATCCTTAAAAGCTTCATTTCTTGTCTTGATAGATTTACTGCAATCTTTATTCCACCATGGAACATTCTTACTTCTTTTATTCCCTTTAACTTTAGGTATAGATTCCTCAGCTGACATTATTATTTCATCAACCAATACCCTATTAAAATCATTGATGTCTATCTCTTCCACCTCCCTTAACTAAAAGACATCTTACTGCACTGGTAGTCTGCTGCAGACATGGAAGGAACACAACCTCCTCAGGAAGTACAACCGGCTCTGTCCTTTTTTGTAGATTGTATCGGTGTTGACTGACTAGTCCAGTTTTTTGTCCAGGTAGAGTAGCCCTAAGCAAATCCCTACCATCTCTTTGGATTTTGTATGTGTTTGCACCATTGCAAAGGCTCCTGTACTCTCCCTCCTGCCCATCCCACCCTGCCCAGCCTACAGTACAATTGCTGTATCGTCTGAGAACTTCTGCATGGCTCAGTGTTGTAGCTGAAGTCTAACGTGTAAAGGGTGAGAGCACAGTTCCCTTACAGGGATAAGGCATGATGTTCATATCACTTTCTATGCTAGATGACCTGCTGAAGCTGTACAACTGAAGTGCTCAGCTGTGGGCCCAGATGGCAGTGTGAAAGCTGCTGCTGTTGAGTGTGGCCACAAGGCTGCCCTGTTGAGTGGGAAGAGACGGCTCTGACCACTCCTGGAAAGTGCTCCCATTCATCCTGTTTCAAGGTGATATCAGACGCACTTGAGTTGTTTGGGATTTCATCAACACAACTACAACCTAACTAATATGCAATGTGTGTGTGTGTGTGTGTTTGTGTGTGTGTGTAAAAAGGAAGAAAAGTGGGGAGAGAGATATGAGAGAGAGAATAAGTTCACTTCCCCAATCTGTCGTGAGTGACACCCTCTCTGGCTTGATTGATTTTCTGCCGGTAAAAACAGTGGACTCCTCCCTGATAGGTCTGAGTTCAAGAATGAGATGAATCTTCCTTTAAGGTCAGTAGTAACCCTAGAAAGCCCAGGCAGCCATGCCAACAACAACATCAGAGTATTAGTGGTGTGAAGGCTACACAAGGTGCACATGCTCTGCAAACACACCACCATTGCTACAGACCTCGGGGAGGGGAGTCGGGGGTGAGGTCTGGGGGAAGATGTGATGTGCCTGAGGGCCTGGTACTGACAGGGGGCCCAGAGAACAGTTGAATATCATAATCAAAGCCTGGAAGCCCAAATTTATCTTGGAGTCCAAAAGAATGATCTTTATCTTAATTATCTTTAAACCTTAATTATTAAGGTCCAGCACTCACCCTTTCCAGGCACACACCTAACCAAAGTTTGGTAAGACCAATCAAAACACTCGTCTGTAGGTGGGCTTAGCAAGATACCAACAGGTTTGTTTTGCTGTTTTAATGACATTGCTTTGATTTTGTCATAACGCTATCGACTTTGAAAGACAACCGCTGACTCTGCCCAAATGATTGAGCCTAATCTATTGGCCCTGGCCAGACCTTACATTTTGGCCTCATAGACCGGTTCACTTTCTTCATGAACCAAGTAAAACATGGATAATTCCTTTCATCCAAAGTCTCAAGCCAGGTCCAATTATAGTTTCATTTACAGTAAAGTTTAAAAATGTTCTCTGTCTACTCAAATGCTGTCTTATTGGCTTATTGGTACGATCTCAGTAAGAACATTTTTTTCTCAAATGACAAATAATACACGTGGCAGAGTCTTAACAATAGAAATATTATTACTGAGTCTATTATAGGCCGACAATAACTGGGTGCCAGGCACTTTCACAGGAAATATTTTGTGCTTTATGGCAAAGCAAGAATAACTTCACATGGAATGGAATGCATAAAGCAACATGTACAGATTACAAATGAACGTAAATATATCAGTCACATAGTGGGATACTGTACACACTACTAAAGCCTAGAGTGACTGTAAATAATCCCTGCGACTTTAAACGATGAATGATGAAAAAGTAAAGCCAGGCAGGTATTCAATCAAAATCCAATCCAAACAACAGTGTGACGAATATATTCAATACAATGCAACAGTAGAAGAAAGCAGAAACACCATCCTGTGCCAATAATATCCTTCCTTGATCTAAAATTAAGAACAAAAGAGTAGAGGCACAATAAAGAGTCTTGTAATTCCCTCCTCCAGGCCGGGAGGATCCTAGGCCATGTGGCTCCAGTGTTGGGCCGGTGAGGACAGACATTGTTGCGCTCGTTGCTAGTTTCCTGTTCCCAGGGACCCATAATCAGTGTCGAAGGGTGCAGAACCTCTGACCCCCTCCTCAGCAGGTGTGTGAGTGTGTGAGTATTGCAGGAATTTAGTTGAAATGGCACATCAGATATAGTGTGTCATTCCCCCAGGAGATGCTCAGTATCCCTGCTGTAGGAAGTTACCTCTTTACACACAATGTGCTGCCTGCCAAGGGGGACAAAAGTCAAGAGAGGATGTGGGGAGATCAAGCCTCCAGAACCTATAGCTTGACAGGGGCTATCATGTAAAAGAAATACTGGATGAATTTTCAATACTGATGCTGGTGATAGAACACTGTATGTACAATGATTCAGTCAGTCAAAACAAATAAAGATTCAATATTTAGATGTGACTCAGATACAGTAATCATACTTTTACACAGCACATACAGTTTACTATAAGTCTTTAATTTTAGGATTGATTATTCTGTTTTTAAAATTGAGTTTGATA
>JAGFZM010000747.1:0-22063 GCA_017657215.1 Limnothrissa miodon | reverse complement strand
TTTTAAATAACATTACGCAATGCTTTTCAAACCAAACAAACAAAAACATCTTTAGTCCATCATACATTGAATGTTTCCTTAATATGAATTATAATAAGAGACTTAAATAAAATATGGACCTTATGATGGGTCTCCTCTGAAAACCAGCCATCAAAAGACTCTCAACTGAGATCTTTGACATTTTAACCTTCTGTAATAAGGGATAAAAATCCTGTTTGCTTCCAACATGGCATACACCTCATTCGTGTGATGTCAGAGCTGTGTAGTTTTTAATACCTTTGAGGTTGTTTATATAGTCTATGTTTAATACATATACAAAGGTTTTACTAGGGACAGTCATAAAGCTAACATCCCTTTTTCATCATATAATGCCCCAGACATTCATTATGCCAAATACCTCACTTTTCAAATCACTTACAACCAGACAGTGGTATGGAAGCCAGAAACAGGCATGCTCCTATGCTTCATGTAGGATGACAATACACCACTAGGTCAGCTCTCATTTTGCTGCTGAGGTCACAAAACTTCTCCAAAAATTCACAAAATTCTTCAAAAAAAAAAAAAAAAAAGTAGGAGACACGTGGTCACAAAAACAGGAAGTGGTCTGAAATGAATGTCAGGAACAAACAGCATCTGCTGAACTGATTAAGCCCACGGCATGCAGTGAGTGTGGGCCAAGCGGCGCTCATAAGATCATTATGGAACTGGCGCTCAAGAAGTGTGCAGTAGAAGACAGCCACCGGGACGCAGACCACACTCAGACGGCAGACATGCAGTCCAACGAAACAGACAATATCCTGCAGTTTCCAGCCTCTGCCATGGGCCTCCAGCACATCAGCGGTGAGTGCAGTCTACTAGTTCCTCTGTTTGTCAGATCAGCGGTGAGTGCAGTCTACTAGTCCCTCTGTTTGTCAGTCACAATTAATAATCCCATACAGAAGACGCTTTCTTGAATGCCAATTTCTCACATCAGAGGATGCAGTCTAATAATTTTAAAATAATAATAAGCATAATTCTGTTGTTGATCAGATGAAGTTCTTTGTGATTCAATTGAGTTACAGCAGCACAGCTGAACTATTGACAGAAGTTGTTTGTTTAGTTCAACTTTCTAGTGGAAGGGAATACCATTATCAAGATGACAAATGGAGACAATTTCACTGCATTACTTACACCTAACAACTATTATGCACGTTTATTCCTGTACCTGTACCAACATGTACCAACTCTTAACTACATTCTTACTCCCTTATTCACATTGAATTAAGGGGACCAGACCTCTGAGATGACAATCGGGGACATTTCCATCAATATTTCTTTGAGGGAGCATTTCTTCAGCACGTTTTATTTTGAGCAGCAGGGCAAGTCTATGAATGTTAAATTACCCAGAGGACACATTTACAGGGTTAATTCATTGCAAAGTCTTTTAAAAAAGAAAATTGGAATTTTGTGAGTGATGGAATAAGCACACATGTGCATGATACAAGAAAGGTTGGTCTTTCTCTAACAAGAATATGTGTGCAGAACACAATACATGTGCATGATACATTTCTGGATTGAATTCAGCATTTGTTCAAATTCAATTCAAATATCTGTTAAAATATTTAAAATATATTAAACTCTACACACTACTCTACAATACTGTGATAATAACAAAGCAACTACCATAATCAACATTAATATGTCAAATGGGATCAGCTGAAAATATTTTGTAGATAAATAACTGCACTATAGGAGACTAAAAGAAGGAAATATATGTTTATCACATCTTTAGAGATGCAGCCTCATCATTGTTACATATTTTCATACGGCTAAATTGGACGTGAAGAGCAATTGCAACAGTAAATGGTGGCCATCTTTTAGTCTTCTATAAATTCATTTTCATGACTGTGGACAAATTAGAATTCAGATTTGTTTCATTGCTTAGTCTCAATTTTTGTAACTTTTACTTATTTTTTGCAAAACACAAATCACAAATTAGCAAATGATACATGCTACTTTCTAAACAGTACATATTGGCCATAACTTCATGGCCCCTTTCCATTTCCTCCTAATTTCTTCATCTACTTCACAACTCTAACTTTCACTGTTTCATGCACTCTTTGTCCAATATTATCTAAAAGTATAATCCAGACATATCCTTAGTTGTCTTTTTTTGCAGTGCTAGGTCTACTTTTGATGTATTTACCAAAAGTTTCTTTGGCATGTGTCAAAAGTCCAATGGCATGAGTAGTGTGACTATAAGACACAGAAATGTAAGTTTTTTTTGCTATGTAATTGCAAACGGAGTCTTATGCAGGGAGTTGTATTTGCAGTTTTGCTAAAAGTGTGCTGTGTAGTGTGTTGTTTTTACAGTTTAACAAAATGTAAAATTGTAATAGAATTGATAGAAAGTGTATAATTGTAATAGAAAATGTTAATAGTGTTAATCGTAATAATGTAACCTCTCTAGGAGATGTTCTATTCCCACAGTAAGGCATTATCTCAACCTTCCCTTTCTCACAGCAGAGGGCAGTTGATTGAAGGCAGATTGAAAGCCACTGAACACCCATTCTCTCATGTTTGATGCAGTTGATTTTAGGCCGTAAACAAAATAGATGTTTTACCCTCTAGCTCTGCCTATCAGCATCATGCTCAAATGCACATAACTAGAAGTCTTGTTGTGACACCCTTTAAATAACAGTTTTAATGTCATGGCAACAGGCCTTCAAGAGAGCTTACTTTTTCTAAATAAAAAAAGGTTCAATTTTGGGGAAGTGGTAATACACCAAAAAGAAATCAACTGATTACAAAAGAGAGGACTCAGGAGTAACAAATGTCCGGGTGGTATTAAAGAGGCACTCAGTAAGTCTGTTTTTTAACCTTGCATTAAATGCCACAAACCTGTAGGGGGAGCTCTGTACAGTTAACTGTATTGCTGTAGTGTACACTCCCTCAGAAGTTGCAAGTTCCGTATTCACTATACAGGGCTGTACAGCGGTGCGCTCAATCGCCGTTTGCTACACAACAGACCAGTCTAACAGAAAAAATGATTTCTAAGCGATTTTATGACCACAAAAATGGTCGCATAAACTTACTGAGTGCCTCTTTAAGGAAATTGAATACTATCATTTGAGTGCTTTAAGTGCTTGATACTAAACTGTGCACGTTTTCCCAAATCTCTATGAAATCATGCTCTCACTTTCTAAAAAATGTATGCACTTTAGGTGAGAGAAAATGCAAAAAAAAAAAATTTAAAGTTGAGTGAACATTTTTAAAATGAGCTCATAATTGAGGAAAATGTGTGCACAGTTTAGCCATTTTAAGTGCTGTCAATCATATACTTTTCATCAGTCTCTCTCTCTCTCTCTCTCTCTCTCTCTTTATCTGCAGGGCACAAGCGAAAGTGGTTTCTTGTGGTTGTGCTGACAATGGCTGTTCTCCTGATCACAGCATTGATTACAGTGGCCATACACTGTAAGTATAATTAGGTGTGTGTGTGTGTGTGTGTGCACTTACAGTTACCATTAGTGACTTAAAGAGATTTTTTTTCTCTCTCCTGCAGACACATCTGGTAAAGATCAACAACCAGCTTCTGCACTGCCAACACCACCAAGTGAGTAACTAATGTGCTCACATCTCCACATACACTCCCAGGACTGGCTGTGATCCCTGTTTAAACAGGTTCATCAGACCTGTGCCTGCTGTTAAACTATCACCAACAGACATATTACTGAGCATACAACAGTTCAGAAGGTTTAAAGGTTTATAGAGTTTGTCATATACAAAGAAAGAAACTCCACTAGATAGATGAACATGTAGTGAAATGACATACAGCTTTAGCAATGTGCAGTTGGAGCTTGTCTCTATGGGAGGACCTTAATTTCATCCAGTCGTTTTATCAGCTGTTGCTAGTGCTAGGCTAACGCAAGTGAATGGACACCCCTAGCCTGGCAATAAAAGACAGTCTTACCCACTCTGCAGTCTCCCTTAGGCAAGTGAATTACAGTAATATGCCAGGTCATCGATGTGTACGTCCAAGCTGATACAATCATTTCTGAAGTACAACTAACCTTGAAAAGTGTTATATTTTGCCTACATTGTTCCCTGTTGTTTGTCACAAGGTGTTGATGTCCAAGCCAATAGCAATAAGCCAAAGATCATTCCTTTCGCGATCTCGGACAGGAAACTTATGAAAACTTTTAGTTTCCCATCTGCGGCGTTTATTTTCACAGTTTCTAACAGCACACCTGATCGGCATATTGCTTAATTATTCCTAAACATCCAATGACACAATCTCTAGTGTTAGGTTTAGCCTTATCCCACTAGCTAGGCTGGCTATCGTCACTTTGATCAAACAACTAACCTGAGCAACGTAATATTCCGCTGCTGCTGAGGAAGTAGTCTCAAAATGTAATGTTATCATGGCGATTCAATGGTAGTTTTTCTTCTACAATGTTTTTTTTATTAACACAGATGACCTGACATATTAATGTATTTGCCTAAAGGAGACTGCAGAGTGCCAGGCTAGGGGTGTCCATTCACTTGCGTTAGCCTAGCACCAGCAAACTCAGCTGATAGAACGACTAGATGAAATGAGCTGAAAACAGTCTCCAATGATAGATATCACTCAGGCTTGCTTGGAAATGAGGTTTAACATCGAAAATTCTGACCCCCCCCCCCCCCCCCCTTTAAGCATGAGAATTGAGATGAGTTGACTAAACACAGCTCTTTTCACACTCTGGCTACAGAGAGATGTTTGAATGTTCCAGGACCCTGCACATGTCAGTGTACATAATACCAATTTAGCAGGACAAGAATCTTATTATTAACTAATTCTGACTGCACAAATACATTTGATGACAAGATTATGACATGTTGAAGCAGGTCTTCACAACGCCTTTGTCATGTGACCATAGGTCGGTTAGTCTGCTCAATTGGCTTAAAAGGGCAAAATACGTTGTTAGCCAAACAGGCCACTAGGTGCCACTGTAGAGGTGTGGAGTGCCAGACTCGATCATGGCTTTGCAAGGCATTACAATTGAAAGTGAAAGTGACAATTAGGATGCACTGACACATTGTCTATAACTTATGGTAATTTCTGAGTGTACGTTGCCTGCATGACCTTTAGCAGTTGGGTTGGCATCTGTTCAAGGATTAAAGATCAATACATCGCATACAGAAGTTTTACCGGTGTAAAAAAATGCAGTACATAATTTCACTGCATTATCAAGGTTTCTTTTTTATCTTTTTCTTCATCTTTGTCCTTCCTTGTCCCAAATACAAATTTCATCAGATTAGGGTATAGAATCAGATCTAATCAAATCCATTTAAAAATACTGATTAATTGTAACACAGGCTTTATAGTCATTATAGAACATTATAGTCCAATGCCTTTAGGATATTTTGCAATAACAATAATGTTTTGCAATAATTTCTATATGCCAGTGCTTGTTCTGTTTTTTATTCCCTCATAGAAATAAAGAATGAAAATCGGGATCAGTGGCAGCGCTATGGGGAGGACCAGTATCTTGTCTGGCATCGCAGGGGGACAGACTGTGAGCGTGCAAAGGAGTACTGTGCAAAGAGAAGCGCCACCCTCGCTGTCATTGATCAGAATAATGTGGTACACTATTCAGTTTGACATACTGTATATATGTATGTATGTATGTATGTATGTATATGGTTTGTGGGTATATACGCACACAAACACACTAATATATGTGTGTGCAGTCATAATCTATCAATTTATTTGGTGACATTTTAGATCAAGATGCACAATTCATCATCTTATTAACATGCAAATTAGTGACATATAAATCATGTAAGTGACTAAAACCTGACCAATCTGGAGGCCCTGTGGCTCAGTGGGCTAAGGCGTTGTGCCATGACTCCGGCGACCCAGGTTTGATTCCGACCTGTGGTCCTTTGCCGATCCTGCCCCCCCCTCTCATTAATTTCCTGTCTGTCTCTCCACTGTGACTATCCGAATAAAAGGCAAAAAGCCCCAAAAATATCTTAACTTATCTTGACCAATCTGTGTGACTGTGCTATATACTATGTTTATATAGAATGTTCAAAGTGTGTGTATGTGTGTGTATTTGTTTTAAAAGCACTGGCTAAAGAAAATGTCCAAAGAAAAGAAGCTATGGGTATCTAAAGAGGTGTTGGAGGGATCGGGCTCTGAAGACAGTGAGGTAATGTTCTTAGGATGTTTACTAAAGACAATATTTCACATGTTGATGAACTGTGATCACGCTTGTTATTAAACAATCAATGGCATTTACATTAGCACAGGACCTGAAGACTTTGATGACGTCACACAGTTGCATTGTATGGGGCATACATAGTTACATGACACACTTTGTTGGGGCTAATTAATATGTAGTCTATTATCACATTCTAAAAGAAACAGGACTGTGCTGAATGATTTTATAGTTTTTTTGAACCAGTTAGAAAGAAAGTGGTATGTTATGAAAAGGAAATGATGTCAGGTGTTATTTTTGTTTTTCTCCTATTCAGACGGCTGAGAGCGGCGATATGGCATGCACCCTGCTTTACGCAGACTCCACGAGCGGCTCAGGGGAGGGCTGTATTTGCATGACAAGAGGCTAAATATACCCATAGAACATCAGTTACACACACACACACACACACACACACACACACTGTACAGTACATACGCACAGAAACAAACACACACACACAAACACACACACACACAAACACTGTGATCTTTACAAGCCATGGGTTAACAATGGGAAAACTACTATGTAAAGCAATGGTCTCTCTGATAACAAAAAGAAAATCTAGAACTTCCAAGTCTTCAGTCTGGAATAGATTGCATGGAGTTCTTGTATTGTCTATGTGTAGAAACAGGTCGCCTTTTTCAATGCCTTCTCTTGATTATTTTATCACCTACATCTTCATATTTTTTATTTTTACAACTAATTTTAATACTAGGTTTGTTCATTTTTTGTCTACGAGTTTTTGTTATTCTTTTTGCTGTGAATTAACTTGACCCATTTATTTCACAGTTTAAGTTCTTCCAAATACACTACCCATTTTAAATCTGTTAATGGTAATGTAAAGTATTGAGTGTAAATAAAAAACCCTGTGAGCATGCTGGTGACAGACTGTGAAACATCTTTTTTTGAGATGTACCATGGCTATACTATTTCTCTTGTTCTTAACACACCCTCTTTGCCTTTGAATTGTCGTCATTCTAAAGGAAGAGATCTATGACATTTTATTGAGAAATGGTAGAAGGACAACCTCAAGGCCATAACAGAAAAACGCAATAAAAGACGCAATAATACATAACACAA
This sequence comes from Limnothrissa miodon, assembly GCA_017657215.1. Taxonomy (NCBI): domain Eukaryota; kingdom Metazoa; phylum Chordata; class Actinopteri; order Clupeiformes; family Clupeidae; genus Limnothrissa; species Limnothrissa miodon. Next base: position 14,759 of record JAGFZM010000747.1, on the reverse strand, counting down.
AATAAGCAAAGTTTAAAGAATTAATATGATGAAAACTCAGGACCTCAAAAGGCCTTGAAAACCAGGCCTCAGACTAACCCAGGCCTCCTTTTAAGCTCCCATCTGACAGGAGTGAGATGGTGGGTTGACTGAGCATCAGTCTTGGGCCGCAAGCAGCCTGCAGCATTGCAGTGGTGGCAGCTGCAACCAACAGAGAGCGTCTCAGAAGCGTTTGTCTCCAAAAGTGTGTCTATCACCACGTAGTGACGCAGGACTCCTTTAAAAAGGGCGGAGCCATGATCTCAAGAACCAGCTACCTGCCCGTCTGTAATAAGACGGAAAACACAACACACAGAGACATATAGGGATGTAGTCAAATATAACCTTAATCTTAAATCCATAAAATCTTCTCTTTTAGACATCCCACACACTCCTGACTGCACATTGGTCATTTACATGATAAACGCATCAAGTTTATAGTCTATTCCACTGTTTCACAGGTGACTAATATTTTTTAGCAGAGCATGTAAGCACTGATTTTTGGGGTGAATAATCTGGGAAAAACACTTAAAAAGATTAAAAGATTGCATTGTCTGTCATTTCAAGAATTGCTTATGGCTACATATATATTTTGTGCTTCCTATCATGCATCATATGAAGCTGCACAACATCGTTTGCAATGATAGTCACTAGTCTCTATTACCAACTATGCAACCCCAACACACGCACATACACACTTTCTGTAAAAAACACTGAAAGGCCTAATCACTCTTGCTTGTGGTAAGATAGATGTGACCTTTCCCGAGCAAACCCGCTTTGGATAAAATGGCAGCTGCTGTTCCTCTCCAGAGGTTAAGCTGCACAGAGTTGGTGAGAGAACTGAGTCTGAGAGAAACGTCTCCTCATCGTTCAAATACTGAACACAGAAGTCTCACTAAACCACATATGATCTCTCCGCTCTCTGTAATTTTTAACTTCAGGGTGCAAGTACTTTTTACTATTTTTATTAGGGACATTTTGTCTTATGTATGTGTGCTCGCGAGTAGGAGCTATGCACTTGGGACTGCAAGTGAGTAATGATGGAGCTTCATTGTCATTAACAAGTATGCATAAATATAACACTACTTATCATTAACATTAATATATCACTACTTAATATAACACAAACACACATGCATACACACGCACACACACACACACCTTTCATTTATTTATCTTTTGAGGAGACAATAAAACACAAAAAAATTTACTCTCTAATACACCTACAGTATAATGAGATGTAATAAAATAAATCTTGAATCTTTGTCATACTTCTGTGTTCCTCGTACAGGCTATGAAATACGTGAGTTACAAATTTCAGTGGCATTTTTTTTACTTTGCATGCAGCATCCTAATCTGCCAGTAGGGGGCAGGAGAAGTCAGGTGGAGGGAGTTTCTCTTGATAGTGTTGCTACAGAGGGCGCTCGGGCAATCGGTTGGCTTAACAGGCTCCGGGTCACAGATCAAGACAGTTTAGAAGCAGAGAAAAGGCAACTGATTAAAGTATTGATAATCAATGTCTGGGCCAGTGTCTGGTAAAGATTGTGTGATTCACATACTGACTTTCAAGAAAGCATGATGAAAATAATGGGGGTGGGAGAGTGCCTGTCATGATGCTCTCATGAGAACAATGTTGAATCAGTGGTGTGTTGGACCTCACTGACAACAGTAACAGCAACCACAACAGTAGCTGTTGTAGTGGTTATAGTTTTAGATAATTATATAATTTATTATTTTATAAAGATAATTATAGTTCTGGATATTTACAAAACTATTTACAGTAGTAGTAGGTTTACAGTGCAAGAGGGGTTAAGTTCACCCTATTGAACACTGCGTAGTAACAAATTAAAGATCTCAACAAATACCTTAATGTCTGTTGGAGCAGGTTTGCTTTTAGATGGCTGGCCGTGATTGGGTGACTGTTTTTACGGCCACAGGACTGACAGGCTAGGGCCTCTCATCATAAACAATGTGTCGCGTGTTAATGGTACCCACCATTAACATTAATGGTGAACGCATCCATGTCAAGCTTTTCTGTGATGAGAACATGACACTGATTTATGCAGTGCAGCAGAGGCTCCCAAAGCTCATTGTTTTTATATAGTTACACTTACAAATACATTTTTGAAGTGGCATGGGGATGAGGCGAAGGATATGGGTGGGTTGCCCAGAGAATGGAGTGCCTTTCGAGCCTATTGTCTCTTCTCCCACCAGACCAGGTGAGAGCAAACATTTGGCTACTCGCCCCCAATCAATCTCAGTGCCCTAAAATCACCATTTCGCCACAATAACATGCACTCCCAGGATGCATGTCCCTGGAAAAAGGTTCAGAGAAATTAGAATCTCCCGGGCAAAATCAATAGAAATAATTTGCAATTGAATTATGTGCTGTATGCGCCGGCTGCCAAAACATCCATCACAGCGTCATTGTTCGGGAGGGGGGGAAATGTCTCGGCTCTCAAGCGCGACGTTTACAAATTAATCTCCTTGTCCCACATCCTGACTCCCTAAGACAACACATTCCCCCTGCAGCACAAAATATATAATTGTATGGATTTCCACTGAGGCTTCTCCTAACATCATCACTTATTGCACCATTCCACCACAGGGAGCAAAATAGCTCGACATCATCTTCAATGACAGAAGTTTCAAAGTTTCAGGAATTTTAATTAACTTCGGGACAAGGCTATCAAGGCAGAGAAGACAGTTGAGAGAACAAGAAGAAAAGCATCAAATGGATACTTCACCAAAGGCTTTTATCCTGTGAACAACACCACATTTTGAGTGTAAAGAACTCAGAATGATTGTATTGTACACTACATGTGTACATTATACAGTAGGTTTTGCAAGGCAAGCCACATACGTCCTATGCGTTATACTTATGATATGTTACAATATGTGCATTTCTTGTATTATGTTGCTATTATTTTGGAGGTCCAAGCCCGCCCTGATGCCAGTCACCAAAGAGGGGGTTAATGTGGAGGTGGTGAAAACATACAAGTACTGGTCAGTACTGGTCAGTCAACACAGAAGCATTCTACAAGAAGGGGCAGAGCAGGTTGTACTTCCTGAGGAGGCTGCGGTCCTACAACGTCTGCAGCAAGCTTCTCTGGATGTTTTACCAGTCTGTTGTTGCCAGCGTCCTCTTCTATGCTGTGGCATGCTGGGGAGGAAGCACTAGGAAGAGGGATGCTGGGCAACTAGACAGGCTGGTAAGGAAAGCTGGCTCTGTTGTGGGAGCTGAACTGGAGTGCAGTATCACTTCAGTATCAGACAAAAGGTACTCAAGCTACTCAACATCCTGGACAATGACTGTCATCCACTCCACAGCACTATCATGCAGCAGAGGAGCTTGATCAGCTGGAGACTACGCTCCTTGACATGCACAACAGACAGACTTAGGAAGTCATTTGTACCCAGGGCCATACAACTCTACAATGCTTCACTGAAAGGAAAAGGAGAGCTGGACTTCTCTGCATAGTTTATCTGCACCTTCACCCTCTTATACACTTACAAGACATTTTTCTACAATACTGTGTATTGTTGACAATGCCTACGGACCTTACTGGCTACATTATCCCACATGCACAACCCCTCCTTGTACTTGTAACATCATACTTGACCAATAACAATAACTGTAACTTGATACTTGACCTTCATACTTTGCTGATGCATGAACTTATATGACTTATCCTTGCACTGATGCTGTAATTTTTATATTATTAGGCTATTTTTTTATTGTATTGTCCATATACTTATTCTAGAACAGTTAAATAGCTATGCTTATATTTTTTATTGCCTACATATGCACATATTTATTGCTGGTCAATAGACTTTTAACCTTGCACTGTTGCACTACTGGACTCATTTGCACTACTACCTTGACACACACCTCATACTGGACCACAGTACATTCATGCGCATCTCTACCCTTAGTATTTGTATTCTATTGTTCTTTTTAGTAATGTTGATCTAGTCATGTTGTTTTTTTTATTTGCTTCTTATCATCAAGTGTACACTGTAGTATATGTTGTGTGTGAGTTTTTTAAGCTGCTTGGACCTTGAATTTCCCCTTGGGGATCAATAAAGTATCTATCTATCTATCTTCTCTTTGTGGCACAAACTTGTATCAATGTTAGCAAGGCACTAGCACGTGCCCAAGGTCACAGTGGCAGGTGTGTGCTTCTCACAGTCCTGATAGGATTGGAATGGGAGCAAGGCCACACACACACACACACACACACACACACACACACACACGGAGACACAGAAAGAGAAAAAGGATGGAAACAAAAAAAGAGAAAAAAGAGATTTTTAACAGAAATTAGATTTTTACATACTCCTGCAAAACATCAGAAAGGGAAATTGAGTTCCTGTATATTACTATATATAGAGAATTGACCCATTCTGGGAGGGCTGACCTCTTCCGAGGCTATGAGATCTTGCAGTTTTAAGGCAAGTGAAAAATAAGAACAATTAGACTGCATTCCTCCAGCAAGTATCCTAAATAAGAGAGATCTGGGAGTTGCAATAAAACAGCGTTCAAAATACATCTTCTATGGTGGTACATTGGTGGTACATTGGCCTTGTGTTTTTTCACATTGTAACTGACCAGACGAGGCAGATATTTGTGGCTTGTCTCCAGTAAAATACAAGGAAACTCAAACTCACAAGGAAATATCAGTTATATAGACTGTATAAGTAGTAGTAACAGCCTACTGAGCCTGGGCTATAGTGGCTATAGTAGGCTTCCCCTCACTGGGTGTCCGCTGGGTGGCTATATATATATAACTGTATAACTGAGTACACACACCTAGTACTTTATATTACTTTATGTTGCCACATTCTAACCTTAATACTAAAGAGTAGAAATACTATACTAATACTAAAGAGTAGAAATACTATATTAATACTAAAGAGTAGAAATACTATATTAATACTAAAGAGGGTAACACTTAATAATAACTACTCCCCATTAAGCATTTATTAAACATTATTTAACACATTTGTTAATCATTGGCAAACAGTTATCTCTTAAATATTTCTCATCAGTTAATCATTTATAGATGTATGGTAATGCTTTTATTATGGTGAAGAAGTCCATCTTATACATATTTGCTAGGTATGAGTTACCACTTTGTTGATCATTCATAAATTCTTACCTCTTAGGTTTTATCAGCATTTAAAATTTTTAATGTATTTGATCATTATTAGTAAACTATTAAAAATCCATTTGAACTCATCAACTGTTAATATTTCAAAGCGTCATGTCATACCCAAATGTATTGAATATTAATATTGAATTAACCAGTTACTAAGCGTCTTATTCTCGATTGCAGCCCAGAAGACTGATGAAGTCGTAGAAAGGTACAAAAAGGTCCTGCTCCAAGCATGTTGGTATTGACTGCAATACCGTTGTGCAAAATGGTCGATACATACAGTACAAAGAGGTGGTGAAAAATACTTCATCATAGAAAAAACATTAAAGGCCCACTATGCAAGATTTTTCATTTAATTAATCCGTTTCATACTGTTTAGGATGCTAAAATTAGTCATTACACGGCGAACGAACGGTGTAGAATGCGCCACCGTTGCCAATAGCGGTAGATACAGCACTTGCAATGTTCAGCAGCGTGGACCGCCTCCAATAGAATGCAGTGCAATACAATGCAATACAGCGGGCTTTAGAGGGAGCTCGTGAGAGAGAAAAACAGAATGTTGCTTAGAGCCGGTTTAAAATACACATCTATAAATGATTAACTGATCAAAAAATAACTGAGAGTTAGCTGCTTAGTGGTGATTAACAAATGTCATAAGTTAAATAATCATTATAAGCATTAATATATACATTGTTAACCACTATATAAGTGTTAACCACTTACTAATGACATACAAATGTGTAAAATAATGCTCAGTTAATGCTTAATAGGGAGTAGTTATTATAAAGTGGTATTTATCGTAGCTTTTCACTTGAACCAAACTTGGTGGGTGGGGTGTTAATTAACTACAGTTTACACACACACACATGTGGAACTGCAAATGCACGCACGCGCACATACACACACACACACACACACACACATACACACACACACACACACTTTTTAACCCATTTTTGTCCATCCTCTGATTCGTCCTAATCTCCATAAGGCAGTGCAATCAGCAGCTCTGTCCACTCATGTGGCTGAGCAAAGGTCACAGGAAAAGAGGGACTCTCACACTCCATGGGACAAACTGGACTGATTGCGCTCTCTTAACATTTGTACGATTTTTGTGTTGCTATGGATGCAGAAAGAAAGTTAGAGAGAGAGAGAGAGAGAGAGAAAGAGAGTGTGTCTCTGTGTGTGTGTCTGTGTATGTTTTTAAGGTGTTATTCTAATAATGTCATGTCCATGTAAACAGATGCTCAGTGATGTGCTCATAAGATTGTGTGTGTGTTTTTATGAGTGCGTGTGTGTGTGTGTGTGTGTGTGTGTGTGTGTGTTTAGGGGTTTTATCACGTAGGTACCCTTCTTCTTTAATTAATCCAACTGGAGTGATATCCAGGGGGGCCAGTCAGGGACATGTGAGTTGACTGAGGGAGAATATTCTAGACACAAGTCAGGGACAGGTCTGTCTTGGGAACACACACACACACACATTCACAAATTCTGCCTCATGACAGTCTATAACAGCCTTGTTTAAACACAGAGCTTTTGCTTAAATGAGCACACACACACACACACACACACACACACACACACACACACACAGTCACACAACCCACCCCTCAAATATTCATCCTTGTGTTAGCGTCTTGAGAATGAAAGATATGTTAACAAGCACAGACAAATACGTACAGATACACACACACACACACACACACACACACACACACACACACACACATCATGTTCCGTCAGTCTCTGTGCAGTGGTGCGAGGCAGGGGAGCTGAAGAGCTGAGAAGCATGTGCCACCACCCCAACGGTGAATCATCCCAATCAGCTGCATCCAGGGGCTTCAACCCACTGCTCCTGGAACACTACCATGAGTACTTCAAACCCACTGCTCCTAAAACACTACTATGAGTACTTAAAACCCACTGCTCCTAAAACACAACTATGAGTACTTAGAACCCACTGCTCCTAAAAGACTACTATGAGTACTTAAAACCCACTGCTCCTGGAACACGACCATGAGTACTTAAATCCCACTGCTCCTAAAAGACTACTATGAGGACTTAAATCCCACTGCTCCTAAAACACTACTATGAGGACTTAAAACCCATTGCTCCTAAAATGTTACTCTGAGTACTTAAAACCCACTGCTCCTGGAACACTACTATGAGTACTGGTACTTCAAACCCATGGCTTCTGGAACACTACTAAGAGTACTTCAAACTCACAGGTCCTAAAACACTACTAGGAGTACTTCAAACCCACTGCTCCTGGGACACTACTATGAGTACTGAAACATACTGCTCCTGGGACAAGCCTGAGCACTGACATGTGACTCTAAAGCTGGATTTATACTTCTGCGTTGCGTCGTCGCAGACCTTCGGCGACACCAATCAGACCTTTGCCGACACTACGCATACACCTTTCGTGTGCATGAAAAAAATCCTGACTACGCGTCAAAGTGTCGCCGACACGGTACGCAGACCGACGCATACGTCATGGATTGTGATTGGTCCGCTTTACATCAATTCCAGTTCTCCGCCTTTCCAGTGCGTTGTATGTACAAGACCGGCATTTTTGAACTTACATAAATGGCCTTATAACTACCCATTCACCTGACAAAGACAGTTGACCATAGAAAGTAATGACCTGATAACTATGCTTATTAACCAGACAAAGCTTCCCATCAATGCATCCAACACAGTTTGGGAAGTTCCACAGTCTCTAGAAATCTCCGGCTATCGTTTCCCACTGGTTAGTTGACGGACAGGGCAAAAACTCGGGCTGCAGTGTTGTCCACAACGCTTGCAAACCTCTGACACAATAGATGACACTGTGGATGAGGCCAGCTTGTAGCTTGCCGCTAGCTACAGCCTGTTGATTTGCACCAGAAGCCAATACTCGCAACGCAACGACCGGAAAACACACACGCAAAGGACCCTTTCTAAACTAAATAACCCCCTAGCGTTGTGGCAGTGAACTGCCACGAGCAGCAATTACGCGGACGCAGAGGTATAAATCGACCACGGAAGTATAAATCAAAAACGTCGGCGAAGGTGTCTGCGACGATGCGACGCAGAAGTATAAATCCAGCTGAAGACTGCATGTTAGAACAGCACATCCACTTATGCAATATCTTGGTAAATGTACAATTAACAACCTACCCAATAGTTTTACTAAAAGCCCTTTTTATTACATGTATGATGCCCTTGTACAACCCTCTTGCACCTTGTACATTGTGTGAATATTGCTTTTATATTTTGTTCTTGACACATGTCCCTTTTCTTGCACCCTTGTGGCCTAGTTAATTTTGTACAATGTACAATATGGCAATTAAGACTCTTGAAGTCTTCAAGTAACAGCCATGTTCTGATTGTCGCGGAAGAGAAAGGCCATGGGCTAGACTAGATTTTAGGCTTTATGACTGTAAATAATTTTGGGCCCAAACCAAACAATGATAATAATATTAGTAAATGATCTGGGCCCCCAGTCATGTCTGTGTGAGACATGAGGAACTATTAGTTTTGCTATTGTTTTGTTGTTGACACCGTAACATAAGGATTCATGTTCGGCAACGGTCATAACAGAGGAAGGCCTGTGAAGGGTTCCTCAGTTCCTCTGAGGGGAGTTACAGTATTTTCTATGATAATGACCTCCTTATGACAATGAAACATGCTTTCAGTAATGTTTATTATTGCTTTCAAAGTACTAAGATAGCGTCAACTTACAGATCAGTGCATCGGATATGACAACATTCACCTTTGCTTTCCTTAAGAGCTTAGCAACAGGGTTGATGATAGCCATTTGAATGCTCTAAGCAAAAAAATATATATTTTATATTTAACATTGGGCAAAATCCACCTCCCTTCCTCCCCAGCTAGTGCCTCTTTAGAAGAGAGAGAGAGAGAGGTGTAGAGGCAGGTGTAGTGGGGTGGTCTAGGTGCTAGAGAGAGGATTTTAGAAGAGATTTGATGGAGGGAGGGAAGTGGGGTGAGTATGTGTATACGTGTGTGTGTGTGTGTGTGTGCGTGTGTGTGTGCATGTATGTGCATATGTGGGTGTGCGATGGCGGGATAGGTGAGTAGCAGTGACAGGGAGGCCCTTTGAGGTTAATATTTAATGCTCTTGATATGATAGAGTGCAGGAGGTGCACTCAGAGACACAGAGAGACAGAGAGGCAGGGAGAGAGTGAAAAAAAGCTGGTGGAATGAGAGAGAGCTCAAGAGGGGGAGGGAGAAAAGATAGAGCTAAGTAAAAGGGGAGAAGAGAAAAGGGGGGTTTAAGGAGAAAGTGGCAAAGGTTTACTGGGTCAGATAGGTGAAGCTGAGGCTGTGTGAGACACTGTCGACAGAGAGAGAGAGGATTTACAGATAGTCCTACAAAGCCCTTCACACACAAGTGCCCTAGCATAGAGGTGAGGAACTGTGTATAAGTGTGTGTGTGTGTGTGTGTGTGTGTGTGTGTACAGGTATGGGTACAGTGTGTGCACGGGTTTTGTTTGAAGAAATGTAATGTATGTGTGAGACAGAGTGTCGATATTGTGTCTGTGTGCCTGAGTCAATGTCTGTAAATATGTCAAAAGTCAAGTGTGTGAAAGATATTGAAACATTCTGGAAATCGCATTGAAGCCCTGCTGAGGAACAATAATGCAAACTGACAGACAGTAATGAGTAGAGGGATCAGCTCAATATTGCCTACAGTCTCTGGAGTCTTCCACCTAATGTTCTCACTGGAGAGGCCTACTCTCCAAGACAACTGTTTTTTGCCTCCCGTGTTCTGGTGAGTTATATACACGTGGACAGTCACTCACCGTGACCCTGGCTGTCTATATCTCGATCGAGAATCGAAGTGTGTTTGCTTACTCCACAGAGATGAAGCTCAGGGCGTCGGGGGGGGCGCATGTTTGGAGTTTTCTCAATTGATTAGTCCGAAAAGAGCCTCGCCTGCTTCGCCTGTCCAGGTGGGACCGGATGAGCGAGCGGGAGGAGAAGGTCGAGAGGACTCGAAGGCTGTCACCACACGGACGAGCTTCGCCATACGTAAACCCACAACAGATGGCGGGAATGACTCAGGGTAGGAATGCAAATCAGTTTTGTCCAGACGTATGTGCAATTTGGAGGTCGCAGTGGCCATTATAGTGTGAATATAAATGTCTTTCAACACTTTCTTTGTCTCTTTTTAGGTCGAGCATGCCCACTGCCAAGTGTTTTTGTGTGACTCAACCACCATTTTATAATCAGCTGCTTCCTATATCCGGATAACACACTAGTGACACACTAGTTTAATTCTGGACCGTGTGGTGGTGACTTCCTTGTCCAGCAGTGGTCCCCCCCCCCAGGCCTCTCTCGTTCTCTCCCTCTGTGTCCCTCCCTCCCTCCCTCCGCCTCTCCTGCTGTGCCTTGTGGTCAGTAACTGGTATCTGTCCCTGTGCTCATGTGTCTCAAAGACAGGAACAGGCCCGTTGCTCTCCTCACAGTACGGGCTACCCACACACTTCCATAACTGGCTAGGGCTTTTATGTTAAGGAGCTGGTTTTAGTATCTAAACCAAGACAGCAGATCATTTGAATGCATTGTAAAAAATCCTGATGTATCACAGCACAAATTGCATTTTTTTTGCTGCCACATGATAACTGTATTACTTGGTTACTTGGCAACCATTCAGCTAGAGAAAATATCTTTCTTGGCAGAGGAACTGTTGTCTATAAATAAGTTGCTGTATTTGTCTCTGTGTCTTAGTTTAATGAAGCCATGCATTGTTAATGGGCTAGCCACTTAATAAGCCACTCAGCACAATAAGCCACTCACAGCAGAGTATTGCTGCTTTTACTGGAGACAGAAGTTTAAAGGTATTATCCAGAGTGAATCAACACATAGTCCTGGTGTTTCAATATAAGTGCTGTTGTACGGTATGGGAATGATAGAATTTTGCACAATATACACAAAAGTAGCGTAGCTGCAGCCAATGCTAACTGATGATGGCATGAAAGTTTTTTATTCCCCCATCTGTTAACGTTAAATTTAGTGAACATTGCACCAATGTGTGTCCTTGTACCTACCAACAGCACTCAGTTGTTTTTAAGAACAGGACTGAATGACTGCAGAGTTTTCCTTTAACAGAACCTAACTCCCCAACAGCTCCCTTTAGCCATGGTAAAACCAGTATAATCGTCAGCCTCCCACAGCCTATTGTTTTCAGTCAGCTTCATTTTTGCGGCAGGGCTTCAGTCTCATTTGGAATTCTCAAGCCCAGTCCTATTTGACTCTGAAACTGCCGACATCAAAACAACTCCAAGGTTGAGGTAACAATGTGTTAGGTGAAAATATGTTGTGCATTCACTGGAAGGAGTTTTACGTAATGATGAAAACCCTTTACAATGACAAATTACCATTGCTTTTAAGAGGACAGAATTTCACCTTAGAATGTCACCTCAGAATGTTTTTATTTCCTTAGAAGTCGTCAGAATTTTTATTTCGTTTTAGTGTAATTATTATTGATTTATTCATGTTCATTGTGTACAAAACATAATGAAATTTCTCTCACACCATTCTGTGTGTCCTGTTGAAATTGCAGTAAAAATTGAATATGTGTCTAGACATGATCTCAGCCATGCACTGCGGTCTGCTTCGAAAACCCAAGAAAAGAAGCACTGACTGTGAGAGAAGGAGTTGGGGATGGACAAATTGGTTGCACTGTTTGCTTTCTCTCTTTTTTCTCTCTACCTCTTTCTTTCTCACTTTGTCCCCACCCCTCTCTCTCTATCCCTCTATCTCCCTCTCCCTTCCTGTAGTGATGTGGATTGGGTCCTGGTGTTAAAATTCCTAGAATCATCATCACACACACACAAACACAGACACAGACACACACACACACAGACAGATACACAAACACACACACACCTTGCTAGGTTTGCTTAGCAAAAGGGAGAGTGTCAATGTGGTGTCTTATTTTACAGCCATATAGATGAGGACCCTTCTATAAAGAGCACATCCTGTTCCACACACACACACACACACACACACACACACAGAGAGAAGGCGTCAAATGAAAGCAACACTTAAAAGTATTAGGGAATCTGTCATAAAGTGATAAGCATGTAATGTGTTTGGTTCGACACACTGAGTAATTATCTTTGCTATTGCTGACAGCGAAATTATAGACAATAATATAAACAATGCATTATGTGGTCATACTGTATGTACTTAGGGCAGACTGTATGAAGAGTTCAGATGCAAAAGCCTCTAAAAGCCATTTCAATTAATTTACAGAAATATATTTTTTGAATTTTGACGAACTATCTATTCAGTCCAAATCCAATCTGAATTGTTTTTACATAATAAAAAGAATTGAATAAAGAATAAAAATAAATGTAGTTTTATATTGATTACTTATAAAATATTATTAAAACCTCCTTTTTGAATATTTCTGAAAATGGATTTAGAGGCTTTTGCATCTGAACCCTTCGTATAGTTTCTGAGAACTTATTTAATCTATGGAGCTCGGAGAATGTTACTATTTTGTAACACTGTACAGTATATTAACACATTCACCATTAACTCGCTGCTTATTAAAATGTTATTGTATAACATACTAATCATGCGTTTCAAATGACTAGTATATCATAAAATTGCAAAAATCTGCATGTGACGTGGGGCAGTGTGTACTAAAATCTCCCTCCTCTTCTCTCTCTACTTGTATGTCTATCCCCTCCTCTTCTCTGCTCGCTCGCTCCCCATTCCTTGTTCCCTCTCTCCTTCCTCCAAGCAATGTTTGTTGCTGTGGTTTACCACAAGACAGACAATGTCAGATGATTCATGGCATGCGACTCCAATTTGAAACAAGCACAGGAGCTGCGGAGTGGCATGTCTTAGACGAGAACTGGTAAAAGTAATTACCATTCCACTGATATTCCCTCTCCCCCTCTTTCCTTGACAGCAAGCCACCCAATCCCACATTTTACTTTTTTATACTGTGTACCCGTGCCTAAGGTAAACAGACCAGTAGAGACACTAAATCAGCACAAAACCACTACTATAGCTGCGACTGCAGCTGAAATAGTCTGGTGATTTGAATTTGAGGATCTAGAAAGGTCTTTATGATTTTAGAAAGAAGGTTCTGAAAAGAAAGAGACTTTTTCTACACTGTTTGTGGGTGCGATAGTCACACATGGTAGAGTGGGAGCGTGCCGGAGATGCCATGTGCTGACTGCCTGTGGGGCATGCTGTCCCAGACCCAATTCACTGGCACTAAAAATACCCATGCTCCTTTTGATGGGTCCCCAGCACCTGAGACACACACACACACACACACACACACATACACATGCACATCACACACACAGAGACATGCACCTCTCACACACAGACATGCACCTCTTCACACGCACACATACACACACAGACACACAAACTCACACATACAAACACACGACACATACACATACATTGACATCGCACATACTCACACATGTAACATCTACACACACACACACACAGCTGCAGACTGCAGAGTAACTCCTTACTGGCAGAAGTGACCTATCTTTCCTCCTACTCTTCTCTCTCTCTCTCTCTCTCTCTCTCTTACTCTCTCTGAAACTGAAAAGAGAACCAATCTATCTTCTGCTGTCTATTTTTTTCTCTCTCTCTTCTCCTCTCTTTATGTTGTATTTTTCCTTCCCTCTTAGCTTGTGTCTGCTCTCCTAGACCTCAACGGATATTACTAAAGATCGAGACTTTGATTAAAAATGATTAGGACATTTTTCTATTTCAGCAAGAAATTAATTTCATACCCATGTGTATGTGTCCGTAAAACTGTATGTGTGTATGTGTGTGTGTGTGTGTGTGTGTGTGTTTGTGTTAGAGACTGGGATTCATAGCTCACTATAGACATTGTGCGTCAGTTTCAACATGTTTTTACCCCACTGAACATTTGATTGTATGATTTGCTTTTACATGAAATCACCATTGTCCTTCTGTGTAGTATGTACATATGTGTGTGTGTGTGTGTAAGTCATGTGGGTAAAATGTAATGGTTGATGCACTGCGTTTACATAGTGCTGTTCTACTCCTATGAGCACTCAAAGCACTTTACAAGGTATGCCTCTCATTCACCCATTCACAAAATGTTTGTGTGTGTGTGTGTGTGTGTGTGTGTGTGTGTGTGTGGCTTACCGATTTGTGGATGCCTTAAGAAAAGGGCCAAACAGTTTGCAAAATATTGTTCAGTTTCTAGCATAATTGGGCTTCTCTTCATTTGGAGAGGTAGGTGTCACCTTTACCCTTAAAACACCCAATGAGCTTGTCCTTTTAGTGCTGTTCAGGACTCCTTAATGATACATTTGGATTGTGGTGCTGTAAACGTCTATGTGTTAATCTAAATAAAGAAGTAAAATGTGTGTGTGTGTGTGTGTGTGTGTGTGTGTGTGTGTGTGTGTGTGTAAAAATGTGTAAAGAATGTTAGTCACTATGCACACACACACACACACACACACAAACACACACCATATAAGTCATAAGCACTGACTGTGGAGTGGGTCAGGCAAACAGGCGTGAGAGTTGACGGCTGAAATATCAGACACAAGTGTA
>JAGFZM010000746.1:46727-63862 GCA_017657215.1 Limnothrissa miodon | reverse complement strand
ACACACACACACAAACACACACATCCCTGTCGTTCCCACCTCCCCAGCCTGTCCACTACAGCCACAGCTCGCAGCTGACTGACAAAACTGACCCGGCACATCAACACACTAGTGTATGCTATATGATTTACCTCCACGCTGGTCCCTAAGAGCTCTGACAGGTGAGTGAGGCTGCTTGTCTGTCTGTCTGTTGTGTCATTACCTTGAGGCTGGTGTCTCTCTAGCACTGAATACTGGCAGTGAGTTTCTGCTAGAGTGTCTCTAAACTAATGCTATTACTGTTGAAGGCTGGAGGTGATTAGGGATGACTTTATCACCATGTCTCTCCTGTTGATTTATAAGTTATCATACAGTACTGCAAGGCCTAGGTGAACAAAGAGCACTAAGTCACTAATTCCAGAAGTTACACAAGATGACTTCCTGTGTTAATTCATAGGTTATCATACAGTACTAGTAGGTGAACTAATAGTAGGTTAACTAAACTATTACTAATACTGTTGAAGGCTGGAGGTGATTAGGGATGACTGTTTATCACTGTGACTCTTCGCTTGGGCACTGGAATTGAGTTTTTGCTGCAGTGTCTCTGGCTTGCCTCTGGGTTGTCTCTGGTTCTGGCTCACTATGGAGCCAGAAGTTATAGAAGAGGCAGAGTCATCACGGAGGCCAGAAGTTACACAGGAACACAATTCATGTATTTATTCATAGGTTATCATACAGTACTAGTAGGTTAACAAATACTGTAGTAAGATAACTAAACTAATACAAATACTTTTGAAGGCAGGAGGTGAAGGCTGGAAGTTTGCTAGGAATGACTAATACTAATAATAATATTGTAATAAGGCCGGAGGTGGTTGGCGCTAGGGATGACTTTGTTTATGGCTGTGACTCTGGCACTCTCTCTCTCTTTCTCTCTCTCTGGCAATGAGCTTCAGTGTCTCTGGCCATTGCAGTGGCTCTGGCTGAGTCATCACAGAGCCGAGTGCAGAAGTTACACAAGAGAATGAAGGCTCTCTGACTTGACTCATAGTTTATCAGTACTACAGGTGAAATAACACTTGGAGGCTGTGTTGAATAACTTAGATTAACGCTATATGGATGACTTTGTTTATGACTGTGACTCTCCTGAAGTGGTACTATAGTTGTGGCTCATGCAGTGCTAATTCTGCTTTGGGACTGAGAGCTACGAAGCTTTCCTCCACCCTGAAATCAGGCACAGTGTAGTTATGCTTTGCTGAATGAATAACAGAATCACATTGGCCATTGTATGGGAATCTGAATAACACATTACTCTGAACACATTTGGGCCCAAAAAGCAATGACTCGATTCTACTCTACTCTAGGTGCACACTAAAAATCAGGTCATTATCGGGTAGTTGATATTCATGTTCTCACGTTACCCACCTATTATCAGTTTAGGAATTTAACGCAGCAAGGTTTTCTTCAGTATTTCTTTCCCCTGAGGCCTTTACACATTGATCAGAATGATTTTGTTCTTTCATGTCTGTGCCTGTGTGGGAAACACTTGGAAGAAACAGTTGAACAAATAATGAAAGTAGTGTCTGCCAGATGCATATTTGTACAGTTACTTGATGCAACACACAATTTTTTTGTAATCATGCCATAAACGGCTGTGCCAGCTGTGTACTAAAGGTAGGCAACGGTTTGTTTATGCATCATGTGCTTTAAAAAAGGAACCCTGTGCTCTACTAGCATATTTATATTCATTTTCAAACAAGTAATGGGTGTTATATCCTGTTTGCCTCAGTCCTGATAGAGTCCCTGACTGATTCCATCTAAAGCATAGATGGGACCTGGTTATTACAATATTACAATAGATGAATGTTAGCTGGCTTGGTAGAGATGAATCTATGCATTAATGTTCTTCCTCATATGAGCAATCTGTTGCTTCCGCTCTCTCTCTCTCTGTCTCCCTCCCTCTCTCTCTCTCTTTTTTACTTTTGTGTTTGTTACTGTAAGCAGCAGGTGAATGTAGCTGCACACTAAGCACATTGGCACCTTTCTCCTTAACACCATAACAGTGCTAGGGAGTGAAGCTGGCACCCTAGGGTTCTGGGTGGCGTGCCAGCATCCACACTCAGTCCTTGGTGCTGCTGGGTTGCAGGTTCGAGGCTGGGTGAAAGCAGGGATGGACCGTGCAGGACAACACGGGCGACATATATACAAATTGTATTAATCAGGAATGCTCCAATGAGGTCTAGCTTAGATCAGCAGCAGACGCTTATGGCTCCTGCATTTGACTGTCTTCACGGACACTATGGCCTTGCTGATGTTCTCTTGTTTGAAACTGCACTGCCTTCTATTGTATTCACTCAAAGGTTGAGTTCTGGTTAAATCCCACTAGCAATATTACTGGAAGCAGTAATATTGCTATTTGTCCCGCTGAGCATCCAGTGTCGGTCTTTCTTCCCAACCAGAGTCAAGGCATGTATGGAAAACAGCCGAGCCTCTGAGGTTAGCCGATGTGGCAAGTAAACACAGCGGGATCGGTCTGACCACAGATGTGTGGAGGTCATTTCAAGCGGCGGTGCGGTGCAGAAAAGCGGTTGGGGTGGATGTTGTGATTTTGTTTGGCCCGCTATTTCTCTCTCTCTCTCTTGTCTGGCCTGCATTAACACTAATGACATTTGGACAATGACGGCCAAAAGGACAGACAATAGGTGAGGGCTCTGTACTTGTTGTGCTGATGGAGTGTGTGGCTGCCGAGCGACTGCAAGCCACTGGCCCTACAGCTTCCAGGAAGATGCGTGCTGATTTATTATAATGGTCAATTAGCAGCTCCTGAATCAGGCTCGCATTCATGCTTTTCTCGGGCAGCACCTAAGCTGTTGTTTTGGGTCCTGCTATGCGGCTTCCCATTCAGGATAATAAGCCCACAGGTGGTTGGTTCAGGGAGGTAAAGAAATGTACCATACAGTCTATAGCAGGAGTGGATAGACTTCTTGACTCGTGGCCACAATGGGTTGTAAAATTGGATAAAGGGGCCGTGCACATTGCAGATGGATGTAGTGTTTTTGTGAAGTAATATAAATGACACGTAAAGGGCATTTTATTTCATTTATTTCAATAGTAATAGTAGTAAATCATGGATATGCAAGGGCCAGGTTAAAAAGCCCAAACCGTAGTTTGCCCAACCTGTAGTTTGTCCATTAAAAAGTCAGGGCTGTAGTTTGCCTATGCTTGGTGTTTAGTGAACCTGAACTCTTTTCTTCTTTCTTCTTATGACTTTTCTAACAGTAGGCCTATTTGAACAACTAAGCACCCGGTGCATCTCCTCTCCTCTGTGTGAGTGAAGTCATGCATTACTAGATTAGGTTTGCAACTTCTGTGGGTACCCCTCAATTCCTGCAGCATGCAGCCCAATGGCTACAAGATGTCAAAATGACATAGGTGGCACATGGAAAAGCTGGCACATGGAAAATGGATAAATGACTGCAGAGGACTGCATCGTAGTACTGCTCAGGGGTGCTGCCAAAAACTTTAGGCCCTATGACAGGAATAAATTTTGGGCGCTTCAAACATTGATTTATAGCAATAAAATGTTCTTTAGGCCCCCTATCAATCATCTTAACCTTTCACCCCCTGGTGGCTCCTCCGGGACTGCTACTACCTTACATACCGTTGCAGTGTCACATGACAAAAAGAAGGAACACTTATTCATTCAATCTAGAAGACTTTGTGAACACCCCACACTGATAAACCACAACTGATAAGACTCACATTGATGCTCCATCTGGTATTAACATGCTGTGGGCTTCAAGAGGCTGTCTTCATTCTCTTGGATGAGAGGAGAGGTAATCAACAGTCTGGTCTATTTTTCAGATAGCCAAAAAACAATGCTCCACTAACCTTATTTCCCTTTATCCTGGTCCTTAGATAAAATCAGAGTCTGTCTGTAATAAAAACAACACACCCAAAAGGGTAAAGCAGGACATGACAATAGTTTCATCACAATATCTCTCAGAGAGGGGAGCCGTGTACAGATTAAAGATTATTGTCTAATGTTTCCTTGTCAGATACACAGTCCATTGTCGTCATTACTGTAATGCGGTTGAAGAATTACTCATCCGCTGGGAAATGTGGCTGTGTGTATGTGTGTATGTGTGTGTGTGTATGTGTGTGTGTGTGTGTGTGTGTGTGTGTGTGTGCAGTATGTCCAGGTTCACTGAGGTTGTTTCCAGGTGACTTTGAGGCCCCGAGGGGGAGAGTAAATCGTCACTGGCAATAAGACACGATGCTGGCTCATCAGCACGTACTGGGGCCCTAGTCCATCCCCCCCAGGAATCATACTAATCCTGCGACACGTTGCCATGCCAACACCTGTGTCCCACTATCCAGTCCAGTCCACCTCAGCCTCAATGCTCTGACATGACCTCTGGTGCCTATATAAAAGCAGGTATAAACAGGAAAAAAACAGATAAAAATCACAAATATCACAATGCAACATCAAAAGCAATACAGTCTCCTATACATAAAGTTGGGCATCAAATAGATCAGGGTTGCATTTTAGCCTACCTCGATTTGTTTCATTTTCAAATGTTTTTGTCTAAATCAAATTAAGATCAAAATATTTGTCTTAAAACATTTGGGGCATAATGGAATTTAGTTAGGAATTTAGGCGGAATGTGAATACAATGAGGTTATTGAAGGCAATCTGGCTTTAGAGCATACCATAGCACAGAATCAGCCCTAGTAAAGGTCTACAATGATCTCCTTATCTCATCTGATAATGGATGCATATCATTATTAATCCTACAGGATCTAAGTAATGCCTTTGACACTATCGATCACAGCATCTTCCTACATAGACTTGAGCATATGATTGGCATCAAAGATTCTGCATTAGCCTGGCTCAGGTCATACCTTACTGGACGTTACCAGTTTGTACATCCACATTAGCTCTGCTATTCTCCCTTTACATGCTACCTTTGGGATCTGTTATTAGAAAACATGGCATTACCTTCCACTCTTATGCTGATGACACCCAACTATACCTTTCAATGAAGCCTAATGATTGTACGCCAGTAACAAAACTTGTTGTCTGCCTCGGTGACATCAAAAACAGGATGACTAATAATTTCCTTTGCTTAAACTCTGATAAGACTGAAGTCATGTTGATTGGCCCTAAAAACCTGACCAACACACCATCATCAGAGCTTACTTAGTGACCTTTCACTCAGACCTAACACAAAGGTCAAGAACCTTGGGGTATATATTGATCAAGACCTCTCTCTAAATAGTAATGTAAATCTTCAAAACCTCATTCTTTCTAAGGTTAGAAAATCCCTTTCTTTTGAGGATGCAGAAAAACTAATACATTCATTTGTTACCTCCAGACTTGACTATTGTAATGTTCTGTTCTCTGGATGTGGTGCCAGCTGCATCAAAAACCTTCAACTAATACAAAATGCTGCAGCACGAGCACTCATTAGGACATAAAAAATATGAACATATCTCACCTATCCTTGCTTCCTTACATTGGCTTCCTGTTAAAAGCCGAATTGATTTTAAAATACTTCTCCTAACATACAAAGCCCTTAATAGCCTTGCTCCAGCATATATTAAAGACTTACTTGTTCCCTACCACCCTTCTAGACCCCTAAGGTCACAGAATGCTGGTCTCCTAGTAATTCCTAGAATATCAAAATCCACAATAGGAGGAAGAGCATTCTGCCAACGTGCGCCTGTCCTGTGGAACAAGCTCCCCTCTAAAACATTCGCCAAGTGGACACTCTCAACACCTTTAAGTCTAGACTCAAAACTTTTCTATTTACTGACCCCTTTAGATAGGGATGGTGTATGGCAAGCCACACCTCCTCAAGGTATTATTGGAAAGGACTGCCTCTGCTGTAAGCTCCCGTCCAGGTCTTGGTGGGCAATGACCATTCTTTTGTTGGTGTTGGCTTGTTATACATCATACCTTAGTTATGCTGCTATAGATTAATGCCACCACAAACCACCCCATCTGTTAAGCCGTACAATTTTCACTCTGTCTTTCTCCTCCTCTCTCTTTCCACTCCGCATCTTTCTGTCTCATCACTTAGCCAACATCTACACATGGTTGCAATATAACTCACATTCTCTGAAATCTGATGGAGACTGTTCATCAACTCATCTCCTCTCTGACTTTCCATGCCATTACCACTTTGCCGTGAGTCATCACTGCCTTCTACTCCCTGACCGTGCACCTCTTGCCTCCTGGGTACCCAACCAACCCCGCCGAACATGCCATCCTGCTGAGGACCTTCTTCCAACGTTTGATCCGGCGGCACTCCTGAATGGTCCTCAACCCACTCCACGGTCCTTGCCACTGCCTCCCTGCTGAGGGTCACCCCTGCCTTCCACTGTCTGATCCTGCATCTTTGGCTTCCTGGGCGGGCTGTCTTCAGCTCCACAGACGACCCTGACATGATTGATACAGCCTCCAGCTGGCCCCTGGCTTGACTGCACCTAACGACAGTCCGGACTATATCCTGGGATTATAATGGGACTCCTATGTTACTTTATTTATACCATAATTTTCTTATAATGTGTACCTAATAGAATAATAGTGGACTAATCACCATCTGAGAGACTGAAAACCAGCCCTAGGCAGTTGGGCTAGCCCCATGAACCGTCGGAACTGCCCAAGGTTTCTTCCTTTACCATAACAAGTAAAAACAAAAAATGCTGATAGGGAGTTTTTCCTTGCCTCTGTTGCTCATTGGGCCTCTTTGTGTTAAGCGCTTTGAGACATGCATTTTGTAAAAATGTGCTAAATAAAATTGAATTGAATTGAATTGAATAACAAGTAAAAACAAAAAACGCTGATAGGGAGTTATTCCTTGCCCCTGTTGCTCATTGGGCCTGTTTGTGTTAAGTGCTTTGAGACATGCCTTTTGTAAAAATGCGCTATATAAATAAAATTGAATTGAATTGAAGGCACAAATATCCTTCATTTGGAGTGTGTTTTTTTTTTTTAACAGGAAACTGGTGAAGAACAGAGAATTACATACAGACTTCAGATATGACATACTGTAAAGGTTGCCTTAATTCAAAAAGACAGAAAGAAAGAAAGAAAGAAAAGAAACAACCACCATTGGGCAAAAGTCTGGCATTTGTCGAGTGAGACCCACCCCCTCTGGGAAGTGTTCTGGCAGCTGGAGCAAGAGTCTGTTCACGTAAGGCCATGGCCTTTCCTTGGCACAGTCTAGAGTGTGTAGAGCTGCCACACTGGGGAGGAAGCCAAGACTGTGGCTTTCCAGGCCAGATGCACCACCCCTTGATGGAGCAAAACAGCTCACATCTCTGTGATGCTCCCCACCCCCTTTCCTTGAGTCAGACAACTGGGATCTTTTACTAATTAACTCCCATTAAATGAATTGGAAACGTCTGTGGCTGAAAACTCACATGACATTTTAGATGGGTTTGCTTGCCCCATGTGTTCATGGGAGATTTTTTTTCCTGAGCATGTAACAAAATTCTGTGAAACAACTCCTAGCCTAGTTGTTATTGATGCACAGCTAATTTCTGATTCTTGTTTTCACAAGAATGATGTCTTGAAACTTGGTTAGTTGGTTAGTTGCATAAAGACAATCAAATACTCATGGTTTTGGGGTTGTTAGCGGATGCACCCATGGCTCTGGTTTGGCTGTAGTCACACAGCTGAAGGCAGTATCTGTAAAAACAAAACACAGTCATTTCACTTCAATTCAATGATTGTCCAATACATATCTTGATTGGTGCGAATCTACTGTTAGCTTATGGATAGTTCTCTGATGGGAGTTAAATGAAATTGACCTAAAGCATTAGGCGGCTCTAGCCTGCATGGCTAACAGGATTAGCATTACATAGATCAGAATGCCTCTGCAGGTAATGGATTATGTCAAGTTATTTTAATGACTGCAGAGAAAAGAGAGCATCAAAGCAATGCATGTGTTAACCCAACTATACCGTGTTTGGATAAAAGACCGTTTTTGATTGGTTCCCTATCTCAGGCAAACAGGAAGAGATGGAGATAGGCCTATTGACAAGACTAAACTGACAACAGACCAGTATTTGTGAGAATCAGTCAGGCTAAAAGATGGCGCCAAAACACCAAAACCATAGACCAAAACACACCCTTTGAATCAGCAAAATATATTCAGTATACAGTGACTGGGCTTGTGAAATTGTATTGGATTATTTTTTTGCTTTTGATTTGTTTTGAACATCTGAGATCAACACACCTTTTATACATATTACACCTATAAGTAGCCTATATTTTGTCTGTATTTGAGTGTGTGTATTTGATTCTACTAACACACACACACACACACACACACACACACACACAAACATACATGTACATACACATACACAGAGAGAGAGAGAGAGAGAGAGAGAGAGAGAGAGAGACTATGAATAGGTTTACTCATGGCAGCAGAGTAAATGGATGTGGCATTAAGCCATTAAAAGCTGTTCATCACCAGCAAATGACTCTCACAGACCTTCCACTAACATATAGGCTATGCCACCTCAACACTCGCTCTTCTGTAGTTCAGTGGAAAGTCTGAAATTCTCTCATTTCCACAGTAACCATGAGAATTATTCTGCTTTCAGTTTCTTCCTTCATTCAAGTTTTCCATAAAGAAGGTATCTATACAGTAGTCATTTGTCAGTAGACTCTTGGTGGATCGGGCAAAGGTATCTAAAAAACCAAGGGGGCGTAGAGTCCTCTCTCTCATGCAAAGACATAGACACAAATATTCATAAAGGCCCTGGAGGTTTTTTATCTGTCTTTACATGTATATCTGATCCTGGGTACTGATGGTCCTATTCTTTCCAGATTTAGAAGGGTCAAACCATTCTAACCTTTGGACATTTGTGACACCAACTTTTTGGCGTGATAATAATTAATTCAGGAGCGAAAAAGACATTAACCTTTGAGGAGAACTAATGAATTAGGGTTGCCTGGAGAAACTAAATCCACTCCCAGCTCGGATTCTCTGTCCGCATCTTTCTTCTGAATGACCCACAGTGATTCTTCTACTCTACAGACAGGTACAGGTTGGCTTCAAAGAGGAATATGAATTCTGTTTGCATGCATGAAAAAGTCATCACAAAGAGCAAATGTGCTATTCTGGGCATTTACATTAGGGCTGGGCAATTTCGATTAAAATTAAAATGTACACTGTACACACCAGACTACAGTATGTACAAGTTGTATTAGATATTGCTATGGTTTATAAGCATGGCTGAACGCCATTTAAGTTCAGTTTTAGGCTACTATAGCTTGTAATTTGCAGTATTCTGTGAAGTATTCTGTTTAGTAATAGAAAAAACAGTGTGTATACTATTGTTTCTCTGTCTCTTGTGCCTGAAAGGTCCGTGACCACGGGTATGCATTATTGCATCATTTCACATTCTCATAGAATATCCCAGTACAAAAAGCAAATAAGCTGACAGTTCAGTAAAAGATGCAAGTGTATGAGTGCATGCTACATGTAAATGGAAATTTGTTGAATATGTTGTATTTTATTAATTCAGTGTTTTGACTTGACAGTTAATTGTTTAAATGAGAGAATCTAGTCATCTGTAAGTGTACATAATTTTGTTGGGACTGAACATTGGAGAAATATGTAGGAGAAATATCTATTGTTTCAATGAAGTGGTGATTGAATGCATTTGTTATACGCAAAAGAGATTTCCATATGGCTGTTGTAAGACGTGCTAATGTATTTATTTAGTTGTGTTTACATGGACATTGCATTGAGGAATGTGTGAAAGGTGTGAAAATGACTGGCAAAATTTGTCCCCCGGCTAGTTTTGCCCTGTCCTCATGGAATAGTGGTTTGTGGGTGATGTCATTGCCTTAACAGAGATGTTGATGCCACACGTGGTGATGTCATCTTATCAGTCGACACGCGACTGACTCTCTCTCGCTCTACATTAGAGTAGTGTATACTTAACAAAGCAAGGATGAGGTCATCTTTTTATTTTATCATGCAACACAGAAAGCGTCAAAAAACAGATAAATTTTTAATGACATGCAGGGAGGGGGTAGCCTACGTTTTCTAGCACGCATTAGGCCTACTGATGAGTCTTGAGGATATTCCCACAGCAACCAACCCCGCCAAATCCCAACAAACAAGAATTTTCACAGAAATAAATCACTGCAGTAGTTCGACTTCCTGTACAGTAGGCTATATTGCAGGGGCTACACATAGGCTACAGACAACAATGCGCGACTTGCAACTGCGCAAACAGATTAGCTTTTATCGAACCTTCTGTACCGGCGTGTGTGTGTGTGTGCGTGTGTGTGTTTGTGCTGTGAGGTTTGACAACTTTGTTTTTTTGTACCCTACGTCTGCCTGTTAATATGTATGTAGCCTACTCTCACTATAATGAAATCACGCTTATGTCCATTAGCCTGGCTTACTAGAACCTAGAAACTATATCTTGGGAGAATAACAAAGAAGATAGTCATCTGTAGAGTTGCTATACTCTGGACATGGGAAGTGATAGGGCCAGATAAATATTAGGAAGAACTAAGCCAATGACGAATTTGTTAGAAATGCGTGATGTCACACCCTCTGAAGAGCCTCCGCCTTCAGCGAAGTGGAGAAGCTGCAGCGCAGAATCTGTCGGTTACAGCTGGTGGTGACTTGTAGCCTGTCTGACTGTTCGAATACCACACCGACACTGGTGCGGGCTAAATTGACATATATGTTAGCCCACTGTTAGGACACAGATGTCTGAGAGTAACGTAATGTAATAAAACGATGGCAAAGGTTTATTGAGAAAACAAACGTAAACAAAACGGATCAAAGCACTTTGCGGTGGTCACGGAACTTTGGCAAGGTAGCACGTAAGTACCCTCTTCTCAGGACAGATGTGTCTTAACGGGTTTTACCTTTTCTATTACTTTTAGTCGGGTAGCCTATAATTAGACTGTTTGTCTTTCTTTTGGTCGTTTGTCACTGTAGTGCGTCTTTTAACCTTGACTTTTGTGTGAAATTCTTCTAACATTTGCCGCCCTGGTGCGACTGACAGCAGCCTGAACACGCTGTGTGTCTGGTAGTTTTTCGCTCATAGCCAGTCTCAGGGAGACTGGAATTTCAAGTAAATATAAAATAATTGAAATATTTATAATGGCATAGGCCTATTAGCCATTATAAAAAATCTACTTAATATGCTTGAAGTTAGATATTTGGAATCATCTGTACAGTGGAAGCTCCGCATATCAGAAAAAGGCAGGTTTCCTTTCTGGTGGTCAAGGAGTATAGGCGCACGCCTGGCTTTTGCTGTTAAGACTCTGACTCATTCCATTAGCATTACTAACGTGATGAAGAACTTCCCTCATGGATGCATGGATGCAGGGCAGGGATTTTTTTTTTTAATTTTGCAGACACCATTGTGGCTGAAGGAAATAGAGATGGCTGCTTTTCAGGAGAGGTTATATCCCAATTATTTAGGATATGTTGTGTTATTCCCCTAAAAATGTAGCCTAATATTCTAACTAAAAACATAGAGTAAAAAACAAAGAGGATGATTATCTGTAGAGTCCCTATACTCTGATTATGAAAAGAGGTAGGGCTATCATAATATTAGGAAGAACTGGGTCAATTATGAACTTTTTAAATTTTAAAATGATCAATGCCCAATGCCCAATTGAGAACCAGTTATTTCTTTTGACATTTTTTTTTCAGATCCAATTAGGTTTCCACAGCATAGATGGTTTCGGTGTGCCACAAGTGTGTGTGTGTGTGTGTGTGTGTGTGTGTTGTTTTGTTTGTGTTTTTACTAAGAAGGGCCTTCCATGGAAAAAGGAAGCACATGTACATGTATGACCGGCCCCATGCCTGGCCAGATCTCATAACTATTCTGATCATTGCTTGTATTGTGCTGCAAAATAACACAGGTGTTTCATGCCCCCAGATCCAGGTGGCTTCTAAAACATGCTTATGCATGTGCTGTGTTGCTCTTGGGGGTTTTATTTTTATTTTTTTTACACTAAATCAAGCATATGTCATTCCTCAATGTTTCCTGCAGGAGAACATCTGCATATTTTCCAATTTTGAATACATGAAATACACAGAGCGAGTTAAAGCACATACATGTACTAACCTAAACCTCCAAACATTAGGCCATGGCTGCTTCAACAGAATAGTATGGCTAACCTCAGCTCAATAGTGTATTTCACAACTCTTGTCTACACTAGCCTACTAGGTCCTAGTACCCTCCTAAGCAAAGAGTTCCAGAAATGTTCCAAAAACGACCCAATGCCTATTTGTGTTGTGGTGGTGAATTGCCACACCTACTGTGTCTCCAACTCTAGCCCTGCAACTCAGCAGGGCCATGGACTGAAAGTCTAGTGCATTAGCGACTAAGCTAAAACCCTAGAGGTCCTGTCCACACGAAGCCGTAAACGGACCTATCCGCACAAATATTTGTCCTAAAACACCTCTCGTCCACACGAAGCGGGTGAAATCTGTAAACGGCAAGATTTAAAAACGGGTCCTAGAGTGGATACATTTGAAAATGCTGGTTAGGCGTTTTCGTGTGGATGGGCTATTAGTTTCACTCACTAGCTTTGAGGAGGAAGTTTTACCAACATACCTAATACACGGGTATCAACAAGCTGAGGTGTGTTTCCCAAAAGCATAGTTGCTAACCAAGTAAGCAACTTTGTTGGTTGCAATGCAATTGCCCATTGCCAACCGACCTAGTTGCTAACTGGTTAGAAACAATGCTTTTGGGAAACGCACCCCTGGTTAGGGTTGCAAAGAACGTCAACAGATGTTGCACCAAGCAAATAATGGAACTGAAATATAAATGCAAAAGTGGCTATTGGAATGAAGGTGTTATTGATGTTCTTGTGGATTTTGTATAATTGGTCCTTCATGGCCTTTCAATTTCCAAAGATATGTCTGTTCTGCTGAGCTCATTAATACATGCGGGTGTTATGGTCTTCCTGTTTGCCCATAGTTCTGAGGCAGCCTGGGATGGTGGTGTTTTGATGGGATGATGTTTTTTTAAATAATCATATTTCTAATAAGCAAGTAAACAAAATTCATGAGAGGTGAGATTTCATTTACAAACCATTGTAACCATTCATTTCACCACAGAACTCATAATAACACATTATACCCCCCCCCCCCCTCCGGTTTTAGCCTGTGGTTAGAATCTTGAGTCGTGCCCTGTAGTCACCTCTGTCTTTTTCTCTCTCCGTCTTTCATTCTCTCTCCTGTTTTCTCTCTCTTTCTCTTTCATTCTCTCTCCTTTTTTCTCCTCAGGATTTTTGACCATGCTGACTCTCTTGATTAGTTTGGTGGTCGTTGTCCAAGGTAAGGCTCTGTTTCACTACAATAACATTATTTACCATTCTGAGGACATTATTTAATGTCCTCACAGTCCTACTAATACACACACACACACACACACACACACACACACGCCGGATGTGTGTGCCGCCTCATTTGTTTTTCAGCACATACACCCACACACTCATCCATTATACAAGAACCTCAAATGGGATCCTTCTCAGAGCAGTCCCATTCCACTCAGAATGGCCCTTCTCTTGATAAAGGTGATTAACTAGTGTGCTCTGTTATGTGACTGCTGTGCAATTCATCAGGAACAAGTCAATGGTGTGGTAGTGGTGCTGGTGAGCCATCCCAGTAAAGATGGCAGTGGGGGACAAGAGGACAGAACACTATTTCATATTGCTGCCGTCCCAGTGGGGCAAACACTCAGTGCTGTCTAGAGTGTCACTGACAAACACGGTTATGGGGCTGCACTGCAGCACTTGATACACAGGAGTGTGTGTGCGTGTGTGTGTGTGTGTGTGTTTGAGAGAGAGAGAGAGAGAAAGAGAGAGAGAGAGGTGTATGTGTGTGTATGTGTGAGTGAGAGAGAGGTATGTGTGTAGGAGAGAGAAAGAGAGAGAGGCGTGTGTGTATGTGTGTACGAGAGTGGTGTGTGTGTGTGTGTGTGTGTGTTTCTTTGCTAATGTTATTTACATTTTTGTGTCATTGAAGGGAACAGTAACCTCTATTACAGATCGACCACTAGAATGAATGTATTGATCTGAAAAGCCTGTTCCCCATCAGAAAGATCATTGATTCTACCCTCAGTGCAATAACACTTGCACTGGTGAAATAGAAGGAAATTCCATTTAGCCTGTAAAAATTACCAAGCATGGCAACAGGTTAAAATGAAAATGTAAATGCCAATTTGCACTAGGACTTTTGTTTGATTCTCATTTAAGGCTTTTTGAGCTGGAAATGTGCACACACACCTGATAACATTTTTACATTACACATGTTATAATCACTTTTTATCGCAACTACAGTGTATCCAACAATGCATTTTGGTGTGTGTAAGTTAGTGTGTGTGTGTGCCTGTGTGTGTCACCTGAGATAATTCTAAAGTGTCTCCCAGGAAATCTTCTTAAGCACATGATAAAATTGGATGATCTTTTTTTCATATAGGGATCTTTTTTTCCACAATCACATTCAGTGTTTCCCCAAGAAATGTTTCCAGCAGTGGTGCTGTTACGTAACATTGGCAAGCAGCACGCGGCAGTGCACAGGGGTCAGGGGGCATTCACCTCTGGAAGTTAAAAAAAAAAAACCCCCTTAAACCATGACCTCTGGCAAGTTTTGTGGATAGAAATAGACATTTTGAGACAAATATGAGATACCATCAACAGATTCCTAGGCACCTCCTCTCCCTCATGTAGCAATGCAGCTTCTCTCTCCTGCTCTGGTGTCTCTCCCTCATCTGTTTCATCCCTCACCTGTACTGATCTGTTTTTCTGTGACACACTTTTAGCACTGAGATAGTGTAATCCGTAGCCTACTATTTACTTTATCCTGTAGACACGTTGAACATAAAAATTCAAATGAAACTTTTCATTAGTTTTAAAGGTGACTAGTTTATAATAGCCTATTTTACTTCACTGACCTCAGCTCCCCATCCGCCTTTCTCTTGACCACTCACTTTAATAGACTCAACTAGAAAATAGGCTATTATCTGCTCTAACAGCTGCAGACTGCTGCTTGGATGGATAACTGTAAACTGATGTTGAATGTTCACTGATGATGAATGTTCACTAACATGAAGTGGAACAAAATACTTTTAGGTTTAAAAACTTTTAGGCCATATGATCCAACTGACTGGGCTACCACTACAAGCAAAGGAGATTCTTGCATTTGATTTAACGCTAAGTACGCAGCCAGTGTAGCCTGTTTAGAATGTCGTGCCCCTATGGTCGTGCCATAACGTATCCAGTGTATCGTTAGTCAGCCGGACAAAGTTGAACCCTATGGTTGAACCGCATCAGGGGAATGTCTAGAGAACCGCGCGACTCTGCAACAAGAGGGCAACCGCGAGTAAGTGGAGAATGAATGGCGGTGAATGGAGTTGTACTCCTAAAATCCACTTTTCTCTGGATATTTTTTTTGTGTAGCAGTCGGAAGTGACGCTGATTTTCCAGCCGTGGCGCTGCGCCACTGCTGAATACCTGTTAGAGTTAACACTGACATTTCATTGGAATTACAGTGTATCCAGACTTTTGGTGCATGTGTGTGTGTGTGTGTGTGTGTGTGTGTGTGCCATCTGTGTGCCACCCCCTTCGCTGCAATAGCTTCATAAGCCAGTCATGCTGGGGATGTGTGTGAGTCACTCTCTGCAGCAGTCTGCAGAGAAATAGCTACAAGTGTGTGTGTGTGTGTGTGTGAGAATGTGGCTGCTTGTGTGTTTTGGGTGCATCTCTGTGTGGGTGTGTATATGTGCATGGAATAAGGTTTGACCCTACCTGTGGGTGTATGTGATGAAAAACAAATGAGGCAGCACATGCATCTGCCGTGTGTGTGTGTGTGTGCGCGTGCGTGAGGAGACACAGCAGACAGACATAAACATTGCTTTGAACCCACCAGCTGTAACTGTTACACCCTGGCCTGATAGACTCATGATTAACAGATTAACAGATAGTCACTCATCATAATGGGGTGAATCGGATGGGGTTGGAGAGAAGAGATGGACGCCTACTGGGAGAGTGTATGTGAGGGGAAAAGGAGGTGGTTTAAACTAAACAGAAGAGAGTTAGAGGCTGTGTGATAGAGAGACCAACAATGAAAAGAGGGATGTTCACAGGTGACAGACACTTTAATTGAGAAAGATGTCTCATTGAAAAGAAAGCAAATAAAGAGTTTTGACAAGGTAAGGGGGAGGAAGGGCACAGTGTTTTTGTTTGTAGTTTCTGCGTTAAGCTGAAAATGGCTTAAGACAAAGAAGGGTTGCTCACTGGGCCTCTTTGTGTTAAGCGCTTTGAGACAAAAATGCGCTATATAAATAAAATTGAATTGAAAATTGAATTGAAAAGTGTAACAAAGGCCAATATATTTCCCTCAGCAAATGATTATCATAAGTCAGATGGTGAAAACACGGTCCGTGAATCGATGCTGACTAGAGAGAATCATTTTTAGGAACAACAGGAACAACTAGATTTTATTGAATGAATTGAGCATTTAATTGAATTACCTGCGGACAAAAAACTGTGGAATTTTGCTGTGGCGAGCAAGCCTTTTTGATTTGTCTATTAGTATCTAGAATAGATCAATGTCACTACCACAATGAACTGTGTATGTTGGGTTGTTTTTATTTAGATTGAAAAGGGGCTCTGAATAAGGGCTCAAAATGGTGAATTTGTAACATGTAAATCAAAGGAGTTCATATGTATTTTTTATTGCTGTTCTCATTTCTTTATTCCCATATTGAGAGTTTACTCACACTTGCTCTCCTCTCACTGATATTTGAGCTGATTAGATTAGAGTAGGTTTATGTGTTAATAATATAAATATATTGTATTATGAGAATGAGCAGGAGGTGTTTGGAGTGAGAATAAATCAGACACTTCATTCAGTCCCATTATGTTTGGGTGCGCACCACCCTCATTCATCTTTCTGTGCCTCTGTCTATCTCTCCCTCTTTTTCTTTCTCCCTCTTTCTCCCTCTCTCTCTTTCTCTCTCTGTCTCTCTCTCTTCCTCTCTCTGCCTGTCTGTCTCTTTCTCTCTCTCTCTCTCTCTCTCTGTCTGTATCTCTCCCTCTCTCTCTCTCTCTCTCTCTCTCTCTCTCTCTCTCTCTCTCTCTC
>JAGFZM010000746.1:33165-46717 GCA_017657215.1 Limnothrissa miodon | reverse complement strand
CTCTCTCTCTCTCTCTCTCTCTCTCTCTCTCTCTCTCTCTCTCTCTCCAGGTGTTGTTTCAGTGGACCTGCCAGGTGTACATGCTAAGCCTTATGCGGACGTGCCTTTGAGAAAACAAGTCTGCTGTGAGCTTTGGGCAGATGGTGCTACAGACGGGAGTGAGTCCAAGTCAGGGGCCACAGGACAACATGCCAATCAACTCAAGTGCTACAGAAACAACACCCCTGACACACCACACAGTAGCACAGGTAAACTAGTTGACAACTGCTGTAGCTTTGTGACTTGTGTTTCATGCTGAATTTAGGTGTTGCCTTGAAGTGAATGGACCAATCTGTTTGATAATGGAAAACAAAAATTAGCTGCCACATTGGCACAGATGTTTAGATGGCTCATTCATATCCTGCTTCCTTCAAAAAGAAACTTCTTTCTGCAGTTAAAGTGGTTGCTTGTGTGTGGGTTTGTGAGAAGTAGATTTATAGGGAAAGAATTTATACCTTTCTGATCAATAGAGAGGGGGCATTAGATCTGTCAGTCGATGCACATTGTCTGCCTCTGTCGTTGACACCGCTCCCGGAAAGATAATTACGTGATGCAATTACTGATGGAAATGTCACTGCTATTCAGAGAGAGAAGTGTTGATGTGTGTGTTTAATGAGTGAATGTATGTTTGTGTGTGTGTGTGTGTGTGAGAGAGAGAGAGAGAGAGAGAGAGAGAGAGAGTGAAAGAGAGACAGAAAAAAGACAACGCCAGGCAGAAGAGAGCTGAGAGCTTGTAATTACTGATCCTTGACTTGTGTTTGTCTTGTGCTGGGCTTACAGACCTTTAGTTAACATAGCACGCAGTAAGTACATAGTTCTTCCTATGTTCGGAATAAATGTATCTAAGATGAGGTTACGGATGCTGGGGTTGGTGAGGTTGGGGTTGCGGGTGTCGGGGTGGTAGCATTGAGGTTGCGGAGGTTAGGGTGGTGGGTATGAAGCTGGGACATTGGGGTGGTGAGGTTGAGGTGGTGGTATCAAAGTTACGGAGGTTGGGGTATGCCATCGAGGCAGCAGATGTTACAGAGTGGTTGTGGAGGTAATGGACTTTGAGGTTGCAAAGGATAGGGTGGCGTTGTTGAGGTTGAGGATGGTGAGGTTGCAGATGTCAAGATGGTGGTGGGGTTGAGGTTGGGGTGGTGGGGATTCTGGAAGGAGTGCAGTAAATAAACACAGAATCTAATGTTTAACATTTCCAAGTGTTGAAAAAGCTGAAAAAGCAATTAGGGTTTATGGGTTTTGGACTTGACGGGAGCTAACGCGTTAATTAAATCTCTCCTTCTAGTTGTCTGTTTGAACATTCTGTGCTGGCTTGATGAGGAGAACGAAAATCTGATTTGTATCCGTGAGCTGCAGAGCACCCCGACAGACACCCTCGTCACGATTAGCCTGCGGCACTGGCCGTGAGTATCCAGTTTCCTTGTCCTCTCTTTCTCTCTCTCTCTCTCTTTCTCTACCTCTCCCTCCCTCCTTCACTCATTTTCTCTTTTTCTCTCTCCCTCCCTCCCTCACTCACGCACTCACTCTCCTTTCTGTCTGTTGACAGCTTGTTGATGTCTGCCAGTGTGTTGTTTTTGTTTGATGTGATCACTTGCTTGTAGCTATTTTAAAATATGCAGAAAAACACTAGGACAGAAGCTACGAAAGGCCTTTGCCACTGAGTGTCAACTGACACGGATGGTTATACAAACTGACGGTGATACGGGAGGGAGAACAAATGCATACATTACATGTGCATTTGTAAACACACATACACACACACGTGGCGTGTGTGACGTGTGTATCCTTCTTCCAATGTGTGTGTGTGTGTGAGCTTCCCCCCTCTCGGCCTGGCCTTATGCCGCATGTGATGTGTGTATCCTTCTTCCAGTGCGGGAATCGATTCAGGAGCACCCAGAGGTGGGTGGGAGGAGAGCGCCGGAGCCCAGTGCACGCAGGATGGACACACCTGCTCCGTGGCTCTGGATGGTTCCCATGGAAACGTCTCAGTGACTGTGAATGTGACCAGTGTCCAAGGCTCGGCTGTCTGGCCCGTCATGCTCATCGACCCACAGTCGCTAAGTATGTGTTGTTCTCGAGCTCTCCCTGTAAAATTATACTGTAGCACACAGACAAGAGGAAGATTACTAAGACTATGAATAAGAATGACTGTTTCAGTCTTAAACTAGTGACAAAGTTAACAGAAATATAGTTTGATTTATTGTGCCTTCAAAGAGTCCTTTTTTGTATTGGATGTTTTTGTATTTGTTGTAAACCAGACAGTTGGTCTTCATTTGGGTGTTCAGTAAAGCAGAGCAGAACTGATTGAAAGCTTTTCTTCAGTTTCTCTCAGAGCGTAAAAAATATAGAGTCTTCTGGGGTTTTGGTTTGTCCCACTGATTTGAAGCGTAAAGAACAAGCACTTCTTCCTAATTTAATTTGCTGAACAAAGCAGATTTGAAGAATTGGTGGAAATGCTGATACAGGTAACCAGACATTTCTGCAGCACTTCTTCAAGGCAATTGGCAAGTTAAAACTGCCACAGTGGCTGTTAAATGCACCCTCTCTCTCTTGTTCTGTCTCTCTCTATCAATTGCAAAATGCCCAGTATTTTTCCAAAGACTTTTGTTTCCAACCAGTCCCCCGTGTGCCAATCCCCTGGGGTGTTGCCGAGTTGAAAATACCAACCAGTTTTTCTCATAGTCCTCGCTAAAGGCCTTCATGCTTGCTGGTTCTCCAGTTCCTGTGTATTTACACGTTTCTCCAGCAAAGATGCGTTAACATTGCAGGGCTCGAAATTGCAACCATTTTGGTCGCATATGCTCCCGAAATTTCAGATGCGATCTCAAATAGCATTGGTGCGACTGCATGAAATTGTTGTCGTGCGACGTGTTCTAATTTCCATACCTCCCAAACTGTACACATTTTGTGTAGCAGATATGCATTTAAACATCAAACTACGGTGTACGATTTGTCAATTCTTAATACGCGAATAAGCCATTGGTTGATTGGTTCAGCTCGCGCACTAGGCAACTGGTAGCCTACGCATTGGGCAGCAACATGCTGGAAAAGTGCTTGACTTTGACCAATCATAGTGCTAGTTTTAAACTCCAAATGCGCAACAAGAAAATAATTGAGAAACCCATAAAACGAAAGTAATGAAATTTGTTTCCATCTTCATAAGGTTTTACAAGGGAGAAAAAAACACAACGAGAAGTAGGATGATGTGTGTTAATAATGCACATGACGTTAGCTGAAGGGAAGGAAAGCAAATCTAAAACAAAGCGAGTTCATGCACCTTAGAAGTTCCTGATGAATTAGCCTATCAATACCATGAGCCTATCAATGACCATGCCTACGTCCCTCTAAACTGCTTAATCATGCGTTTTGCATAGTTTGCATTTATGATTTTGCTGTTAGCCATCAAGGAGCAACAGGCTAACGTAGAAATGGTTTAATTTCTATACATAGGCCATAGCTTATTTTTCATTGAATATGAATAAAATATTAAGGCTATAGGCTATTATAGGTTAGGCCCTAGTATATTTTATTTTTACTATAAATGGGAGTGTTTGTCACATGGAAAACTTACTGTATGAGGCAAAGCTATCAAGGTGAAGTGTTAAATGTCAAAAGGGACATAGCATGGTAGGGTGGAACTAAAGTCCCACTAAAGGCACTCTAGGTGGAACCAAAAAAAAAAAAAAAAAATTCGAACATACATTTTCATTGTGTCAAAGCACAGAAAACTGTGGGATTAATTGTTTTGTCATTAAAAGATTTCATGTACTATAGTTGAATATTAAATATCTAGATACTGTATGGTACTGTATAAGTGAGAACTATGTAGTTACAAATTGAGCATGTGAACTTAAACAGTATGGGAAATGTGCCTGACATCACATCACACCGTGTTGCACCGTATTGTGCCGCCGCAGTACTATAAGTTGCTACTCAAAAAAACTTTTTTCCAAGGTTGGCAGGTAATAATTTCTCTAAAAAATGTTAACAGTAG
This sequence comes from Limnothrissa miodon, assembly GCA_017657215.1. Lineage (NCBI taxonomy): Eukaryota > Metazoa > Chordata > Actinopteri > Clupeiformes > Clupeidae > Limnothrissa > Limnothrissa miodon. The sequence goes on along the minus strand of JAGFZM010000746.1, from coordinate 42,684 downwards.
GCTACACTATCACATAAGAAGTACTTGTCTTCACTAAATTTAAACCCATGCAGCTAATGAAAAAGAACGGTATTGCAATTTTTGGTGGGTGCTCCTAAATTTTTGCTGGTGCACCTAACTTTTTGAAGTTGGCAGCTACCAAGTAAATAAGTTAAATTTGAGCCCTGCATTGTTAGTCTTGAGATGAGTCAGCAGACAAACACTGGCATTTTGACTGGCGTGGTTTTCTGAGAATTATTTTTTAGAATTCTGTTTGGCTTCTGCTATCTGGTTTTGTTTCTGCCAGACTGGGACGTTTTCTGCTGGGTGTCATCAGAAGTATTTGTGCTGTCAATACTCTGCTGCTGGTGAGTGAGTGAGTGCCTTAGTGACTGAGGGACTGAGTTATTGGCTTACTGAGTGAGTGAGTGACTTAGTGACCGAGTGAGTGTGTGAGTATGGGAGTAATTGAGTGTGTGAGTATGTGAGTGAGTGAGTGAGTGAGTGAGCGAGCGAGCCAGTATTTGACTGTGTGAGTGAGTGAGTGAGCGAGTATTTGAGTGAGTGAGTGAGGAAGGGGACTCCCATAGGTGGGCACAGAACTCCATTCTATGCGGAGGCGGTGCTTCAGTGTGCGTGTCGGCTGCGGCCTCGCCAAACCACTGGGTAGGGCAGCTTGGCGCAGGTGTTTGCCTTCTGTGTGGGTGCCATGGTTATGAGGCCCTGATCTTGAGATAAAGTGACTCATTGTGTTAGGTGTGTGCCTAGTCATGTCCGTCCAGATCGCTCCAGGCCAGCCAGACCATGACTGAGCTGTTTGTGTTTGCTGTTTGTGGAAATGTGTGTTTGTGGGAACCATGACAACTCAAATGTATTCCATACTGGAAAAATCAAGTTAGTAACCTTAGCTATCCCTTTTAATATGATGTTACACTGTGTATAGGAATTTACATTTTGTTATTTATATTTCTATTTAGATTATTTTAAAAGAAACAAATTGATGACCGTAAAGGAGAAATAAAACTGGTCATGTGTTAGAGTTATGGGAATACTTGGGAAATATTTGGGAAAGTTTCGTCCTTCCCGTTTCGCCTGCCTTGGGTCATGGAGCGTGAACGACTGTCAGGGTCTGATAAGCAATTTATAAACACTTCCCTTGGAGCCTCCAAATGACATTACTGGAAATATCCCCCTTACTAAGCTCCTTATCAAAGCACAGTTATAACACAATCTTCAGTGCAGTTTCAGTGCATTGGCAGTTAACTACTGTCTGTGGTGTGACTTAGTGAATAATTGGCTGTTTGGTATTGTGACACTGAAGATATGACACTGTACTCACTCAAAGATATTTTGGGCTTTGGTCAGGGGCGAGTGTCAACCACACTTGGTGGTCACTCCACTTTCTATTTATGCCACAAATGGGAAGATTGTTAAAAACTGCACAACTGCATAACTACAGTATTACTATTACGGGGGTTTGTTCATTATTGTAGATGTGTTTGTGTGCAGTGCAGTCTTCACATTACAACAAAGCTGACTGGTTTGTGAAGTTATCTGCATACAAACAGGCATCATTAGATACTTGGCATAGGGCGGTATGAATCATGGAGACATTGCCCTAGGGGTTGAGTCACCTTTTAGAACTTAGAGTTTTTTTGTGCTACATCGATGTCATTATCATCATGATGTACTTCCAGTTGGAGTGCCCCCCCCCCCCCACACACACACACACAAACACTGCGTATTAAGTGGACCTGTACATATTAGCTGATACACAACTGATGCATGTTATTTGTGTGTGTGTGTGTGTGTGTGTGTGAATGTTTGCTGGGCAGGTCCTCCTGTGAATCTCCACTACACTACAGACCCAGCGAAGCGCCTTATTCTGCGGTGGAGTCGCCCACAGACAGGGACTAAGGATCTGCTCTTTCAAGTTCGCCTCTTCTCCGGCATACGATCCGAATGGAAGGTAACACCAGGCAGCACTGACTCACCAACAGATGAACTGCAGTCACAACACTAACAGGGAGACTGTTAATGTGTTTTTTAATTGTGACAAAGTGACCCTCAGTCTGCTTGTAATGTTTGTTACTGTACCGAGTGGAGCTGTTATGACAGACAGGGTTAGACTCCACAGAATCTAGTAATGACATCTGTTGTTCTCCTCTAGCGGCCTGTTGACAATGCCCTTGTGGTTTCCCCTTCCTTCCTAGCCTTTCGCATGTTACTGTTCCAAGTTGAGCAGATAGACAGTATTCGTCTCCACAGAATCCAGTTAAGACATCTGGTGCCTTCCTCTAGCGGCCTGTTGACAATGCCCTCGTGATTTCCCCTTCCTTCCCAGTCTTTCTCTGCCAACGACACTCAGCTGCCCCTGGCTGACCTCTCAAAGACCGTTCTCTACACAGCGCAAGTGCGGAGCCAGGGCCTGCGCTTCCAGGATCACTGGAGTAATTGGAGCCAGCCCCTGTACCTCTGTCTGAGTGGTGAGTTCTGACAGCGTGTGTGCTAAACCTCAATCTGTCCCCAGACGCACAATAACTGGCAAGTCTCCCTGAAAAATGTATATTTAAATTGTATTTGTTTGAAGGATTTGTATTTTTCGAATTGCAAGGGGATGTGCTCAGTTTTAAGACCACCCAGTAATGTCTAAATGTATTCATTCATGTCTACATTTTATTCACCGTGTCGTCATGATAAGGATTTTCAATGGAAAGGCTAAATCAACAGGTATTTACTTATAGAGACTTTAACTAGCTTTTGTAGAGCTTTTGTAAAAATGGCATTCGTGGGCACTATGGTTGTACATGTTGTACACTATGGTTGTACGGTGCTTATTTTACCCTTTAGTATAAATCCTTTGTGGGCTACAGTGTTGGCTTGGCGTAATTTCTGTTCTTAATTACGACCGTGCCAGGGGAATCAGATTCATGTTTTATCAGGTGCAGAGCAGATGAATGAGAGATCGACACATGGGCCTAATGGACTTTAGAGATGCCATTTTAGGGCTCATCCCACATCACAATAACAAACTTTTCAAAAGCTGTCTTAAAAGCCTTCAAAGAGCATCCTCATGTATGTGATAGACGTGTGAAAGCCTGAAGTTGGCAGCAGGTAATGCACACGGGCTGCTTTGTTACCTTTGTACCATCTCTGACACAAATTATGTACTCCAAAGTAGAGAAAAAAAAATGTGTTTGTGCTTTCTTCACAGCTGGTTCAAACAGCCCACACGTACAACTTATATATATATTTAAAGAGAACTTTATATCGTGCACAAATGAGTTAGGTTGGTTGGTTCTGGAAAATGACTGCTCAGTTCTGATCAACATTTCTCGATCTTTGCATTTTGATAGTCATGTTATTGTTCCCACTCTTGATCATGTGCTGTTGGTATCTCTCACAGATCTTGTGAAAATAGAACATGTGAATTGCCGAATGCCTTTGGCACTGTGTGTACACCATCCAGTTCATGTGAATTGTTGAATTGTTGAATGGCACTGCGTGTACACCTTCCAGTTCGAACCCCTGGAGGCTCATAGCTCTCCAACACAGCTCATTCACTGTTCCCCAAAACCCCTGCCTGCTTTGAATGGCCTAGTACTTTGCCCACACATACACACACACACACTCACTCACTCACTTACTCACTCTCTCTCTCTCTCTCTCTCTCTCTCTCTCTCTATCTCTCTCACACACACACACACACACACACACACACACACACACACACAAACTCGTGCACATACACACTCCCAAACAGGCTGTATTGCTCTCCCCCCTCCCCGCCCTAGGAGCCCAGAGTGATGCAGAGGCACTATAATGTGACTGAAGACATCTGAGTGACTGAGTGTCTGAGTCATCTTATAGACAATTTCCTCATACAAAGAGCACTGATGTGGAGCTGAAGGGGCCCCAAAGGGCTGGGGATGCATTAGATTTGTGTGCGAGTACATTCTTGATCTTTTTCTTTTTAGTGCTCTTTGTAGATCTCCCTCTCCTACGCCCCCTCATCATTAAAAGATACGCAGGGGGGTGCAGGGAGTTGCTTGATGTTTCGTTGGCATACTGGACTTTGCTTTTATTTTTTACAGCACATTAAAATTTCTTTGGGTTTGAAATGCGCTAGATAAATAAATTTGCCTTGCCTTGCCTAAGGACTGGCTGGATTGCACTAGTCTCAAGCACATGATCAACATTGTAATCAGAAGGCAGTGTGTAGATGGAGTACATTTAGTTTTAGGGGCGTATGCCTTGGCAACAAACTGGAAGTTTAACAATAGGGCTGTCTTTGCTGACATTTTATTTGAAGCTGTTTACAGTACAAGGGGGCCTCCACATTAAAGGAGCTCTCATGATTTTATGAAATGATTTTAGCGTGATTTTATTTTGTCTCAAATTGTAGGCATTCCCCCTTGATTGGCTAGATTTCTGCCCCCTGCCTACTTTGTGAAAAAAAACCTGGTCTCAAAAGACAACCCTCAACCCTCAAACTACATGTAACAAACAAACAAACACACCAAACCACAGGCAACCAACTGACAACAAGATGGTAGGGGACACACATTCACTTCCACCCCTACCCCTAAACATCTTGTTGTCAATTGGTTTGCCATTGCCATTGTCATGTTTTGGTTCAGATCCCCATGTCCCTAGTGTTTGTTTAATTAGACTGCTCTGTTGTGAGTATTTGTCTTTCGAGACTGTGTTTTTTTTTCTAATGTATTTAGGAGGCAGAAAGCTACCCGATCAAGGGGGAATGCCTATGATTTGAGACAAAAAAGTATACATTTAGTACAGTACAGCTCCTCATGAAAATCCAAGCATTCATGGAAAGTATTCCCTGTAGATTTTGATGCCCTTGGATCATGGATGATGATGTTTTTTTGTTTTATATATGTTTTGCCACTAAGGTGGCAAAGTCCACTATTGTTCTTTTTAAGTTTCTCGGAGTTTCTTCAGCTTCCGACCAGTTTTTTGCCGGACTACTCTTCCTAGGGCTTTCGAGTTAGAGACACCGTTCCAACTCTGACAGGTCCGGCCTGATCTCGATCGGTGTCTCGTTCTCGATTCATCTTTTTGATGTCTCTTGTCGTTCGCCCGTTATCCCTCTTTTTCTTGTCGTTTTTTCCCATAGAAATGCATGGGGAATGGGGCTCCTCATTGAAATATGGGACAAATGCTTGTGTGTGTTTGTATGAGTGTGTGTGTGAGTGAGTGTGTGTGTGTGTGTGTGTGTGTGTGTGTGTGTTGGAGTTGTTGGAGTTGTTTCTGTCCATTAGAAAGAATGGGAGTGAAGAATGCTTGTGTGTGTTTGTGTGTTTGTGTGTGTGTGTGTGTGTGTGTGTGTGTGTGCGCGTGTGTGTGGGGGGGGGGTTCAGAGGGTTTGTTATAAGGGGGTAGAGTGGGGGGGGGGGTTGGGGGGTGTTGGGGGGGGGGGGGGGGGGGGGGGGGCCGAGGGTGTGGGGGTGGGGGGTGGCAAGTTGGCTAGTTCTTATTATTTTATATGAATAATAATTATTGTGTGGTGTTTATTTGTAATCATGCAGTTTAATGGAGTTCACAGTTGTCTCTGAGTGTCTTGAAGCCAACTGATTTGGTGGCAGTTGGAACATGCAGTTTGCATCATGTTCTCTTGGATGCTTGATGCTTCTCAGCGTTTGTCAAAAAGCCCTTTACTTGATGGGGCCAGTTGCCATGGTAACTAATTGAGAATCAGTGGGCTGCTCACGGGGGAAAATTTGTAGCGTAGAGGTGCAACCCTAACAGGCAACCAATAAACAAAATAAAGGCCAAAACATGTCTCTGCTTCGTTGGCCCCAGTATACATTTTCACACTGAACTGAAACAGGGTCTCTGGATTTAGAAATAGAAAAATACATGGCAACTGTCACACAACACCGCTGACAGAAATACTGTGAGGTTGTTACACGCCTGAAGGCCTCTACAGTATATCTTGCTCTCTTCAAAGATAAGTCTAAGATACTCTGTTGTGTCAGGCAATATATGTTCATAGCTAAGCTAGAGCACTTTAAGCTATGAACATATAATTTCTGTCACATTGTTTCCTTTAGGTGATTGAAACTTTGTTTGTGACCTGATGCTGATATCAGTGGGTGACCTGTCGTTCTCTTAGGTACGTGCTACATGCCTGAGGTGGTGTTTGCCAGCCCTGGCTCTGAGGTGACTGTGTACTGCAGCTTTGCGGACGCTCAACGGAACGCCACCAACGTCAGCTGGTTACTCAACCTCAGGGAGCCCATCCCGGAGAGCCAGTACCGAGTCATCAATGACCACGTGAGCGCCGTCACCTGGAGGGCCTCGGAAACGGGGAAGGACATAGTGTTCTGCTGCGAGAAAGGGAAGAAAGACTCGTGCAACATCCCCTATGCTACAGTCTACACCACAGGTAAGACTCGGCTGGAGCTGTACAGGCGTTAAAAGAATGGAGGGAAAGAGGCTAAATCACATGGCTTTTTTGAGCTCATTTGTAAAGCTTTTTTTGTGATCAATGATTTTTATTGAATAGTATTTGAAAGATCAAAAGGAAAACTATATACAACAAGGAAAGTGAGTTCATTTGATATAATGTATAGTATCATAAAAGTGCAAAAGGACAGTAACCAAAATCAAATCAAAAAGGTCCTTGCCGTTTTATAGAGTTCTTCTAAAAGAGTGATTTTCTTCTCGCCATTGATACTATAGGTAACTATAGCGCAGACATTGACTGCCAGACTACTGTCAACCTTGTCAACGAGGACACCATGGTATGCACGTGGAATAAGAATAAGAATTTCTGGAGGAAAGACCAGCTTATGTACCAGTAGGTCTGACTGTGCTTATTCCTGTTTATTCAAATAAAGGGTTATTGAAAACCGTACCTTTAAATAGAAGTACATTACATAAGAAATCCTTCGATATATCTTAGCTTTCTCCCTTACTATCAATTGGGCATGTTTTAGAGCATTGTGATATACATTCAATTCAATTCAATTTTATTTATACAGTGCCTTTTACAATAATCTTGTGGCGCTTCCCAGCAAAGCGCACCCTTGTCAAGGAACAAGGAAACAAGGAAAAGCTCCCTTAGAGTATGTTTTGTCTGTATTAGTCTAGGAAGAAATGAGGAGACCTGCAGTTTGGACTGACATACTCATTATTTTCAGGTGTCTCTTCTTCAGTCAGTAGAAGTGAAAGGAGAAGTTTGGTGTGAATTGTTGTTCCAGGTCACCGTCGGTAGAAAAAAGAACAAAGTTTTTATACAACATAGCCCAAATAGTGAAGCAGCAACTTGCACATAGTAAAAGAAGCAGAGTGACTCACTCTCAGTTTCATTTCGCCATGCCCCATTCACTTACTATTAGTTAACAGCTCGTTCTTGGGTCTGTGTTGCATATTTTCCTGCAGACAGCATTCAGTGACCTAGAACAACATGGCTATGGATCGATTCACACCAAAGGTCTCCTCTGAGAGCTTTCCTCTGTGTCTCAATAGGGTCTATGAGGGCCCTTGTGAAGACATGCAGAAGCCAAATGCACTGACAGGCTCCTTATTCAACGTGAGCACGTGCTCGGGTTTGGTTCTCAATCATCAGAAGGAGTGCACTCTGAAGACACTGCGTCTCATCTCCTGCTATAAGATGTGGCTGGAAGAGGTTGGAGGAGAAGGACGAGTCAAGTCCCTCCCTGTCTATGTCAAACCTTTGGATGTATGTAAGTGCAAAAGTGGTTTGCGGACCAAGCCAACTTTCTGTCAACCGAAATGTGAATTGATTTAGTCATTTATTTATTATAATTAATTAATGTATTTATTTATTCAAATAAATTACAAATATGTATTTATTTATAAATTAATATATCCATGTATTATTATTATTATTATTATTATTATTATTATTTAGTGAACGTAAAGTTGTATGAGTTGTAGATCTTGAACGCTATACCCGCTGTCTCGTGTCCTGCAGTGAAGTCCACCCCACCCCAAGACGTTCAGGCAGTCGTCATGCCCAATAGAACCATGCATCTGGCCTGGTCCAACTGTTCGGACTTGCCTGGCTTCAAGTGGGAATACAAGGTCCGCTACACAGCTACCTCAGAGAGGGCCATCTCACAGGTAGGGAGCTCACAGCTCACTGGGGGCACTGGGCATCAGCTGCTAGGGCCAGTCAATAGATTAAAGGCAAGTCTTCCACTTAAGGATCGGTTGGGCTTACTCTTATAATGCGTTCAGGTAGATCTCCATAGTAACGCTCGGAGGCCGTTTGGTAGTAGGACCACTGATTTGACCACGGCCCGGGTCTCTCGCAAAAACTAATTACACCAGAATCCCCACATATCTGCTGCCCTTTCTCGTTCCATTCACTGCTGCTCCAACTCATTTTCTCTAAATACAAACATTCTTTGCCCGAATATGCGCGTGTTGATTTTGGGTCTTTATTTTTGGTTTAGTTCCTGGAGCCTAGAATGGAGGCCTGGGCTGAGGTTGCGGTGCCCGAGCCCTGCATTGCCTACAAGGTGGAGGTGTGCTGCAAAATGCACATCTCTGGCCACTGGAGCGACTGGAGCGTGCCCCACTTGTCTGTCATCGAAAACAGCCTGGGTAAATATCCCCCAAGTCAGGCCCTGGCCGTTGGCTTAAACACGCTCCTTGAATGTGAAGGTGACATTATTACTATTGGTGAAGCAGCAGAGATGATTTGATAGTGTAACAACATTGTTGATGCTGCCAACAAAAGGCCATCTAGACTAGACTCATTTCCATGTCTTCCTCTCTAATTATGGCGGAAATAACATGCTATTATATACCCCTTGAAAACAAGTTCCATCTGTATGGATCCGGACCTTAACCACAGCAGCATCTCTTGGGGGATGTTAATATTGATGACATAACTGTCCTTGGTGTTATTTTCAGCTCCCGAACGTGGGCCTGATTTCTGGCGGCAGCTGAAGGAAGATTCCATGAAGAACCACGTTGTCACCCTGCTTGTGAAGGTACAGTACAAGACAAGCGCGGCCGTTTTTTGCGACTTCTGTAGAAATGAATTTCGAGTTCACCTGTTCAGACCTGTTGTATTACATTGCATTGGAATATCAGGATATTGTGTAATCAGACCAAGCGTTTCACTTCTACTTGAGGCGCGTTTCGACATCTTCCATGGGGTTACACCCACATGTGCCCACACATACACATGTGCACACATCAGGATCTTGGCCACCGCAAAATTGTGAAATGTGCCCTCGATGTTGGAAATCAACTTGTCTGTTCTGAAAGCCATGGTTATCACTGAATTATCCCTCGGGGGCAAATAGTGTGTAAATTACCATCAGTTTGAGTTGATGATGAGACAGCTACGTTTTCAGGTCTAGAAAAATAACGAGGCATTTGCGAGAAATTACTGAATTCTTCCCTCAAAGAATAAAAAAGATTTCTTGCCACAGAAGGAAGAAGTGACTCATCAATCATCAGGATTCTTTAGCAGGATGTTTTATGATGTTTAAGGTTTTATAATTGTTTAATAAGACTTCATTCACTTGGTGACGT
>JAGFZM010000746.1:0-33065 GCA_017657215.1 Limnothrissa miodon | reverse complement strand
ACGCTGTGTTGATGGACTTGTAGTTCAGCATCAGGCCAGTGGGGGCGCTAAGTGGGCGGCAGAGGTGTCTTTAGAAGCTTCCCACACATTCCCGCTGAGGCAGGAGCCCCTCACCGTCAGTGTGATGGCACGCAACTCTGTTGGAGTCTCATCCGTCAACCAAATCCTGACCCTAACCAAGAGCCCTAAACGTGAGTGCTTGTCCTCGAAGACATTTTTGTTCTATCATGTCAGCCTGCTGGAATGTGCCAATGTAGAAGGCCTGTAGCTTTTTCTAAGGAATGCACACTTTCTCAAACATCTGTTGCAATAGTTAGAAAAGAAAAGGGAAGATAATTCCCCTTTTCCCCCAGGAGTAGGGGTTACGGACTGGCTGGAAGTCAAGGAATATAGGATTTGTGTAAAATAAAGTCACTAAATTCTCCCTAGTGTGTTTTCCTTGGCGTTTTCCTTGGCCGTTGGTCGCTGCTAGTGTTAATGTTAGTCTAGCACTAGCTTAAGTTGGAGTGGATTGAAAAAATGAATCCAATTTTGTGCATTTGTTGCCCTCAGACAGCAGTGTTTTCTTGATCTTGTCTTTCTTTTCCTCTGCTTCCCCCTTCTGACGCTTAGTGTCTCTATTCATGTTTCTAATACCAGTTAAATGTATAATCACACAGCTGAACGACTTAACCACCACTAACGTTAGTCCAACTTCCATCACACAAACGTGCAGGCGCGGTTCTGCCTTGAAATTCCCAGAAGGCATTGCATCATTTTAATTTTCTCAAACAATCAAAAACAAAATACCGGTAGATTTGTTTTATTTTAAACCATGAACCTTTTTTTCAAAATCCGAACAAGAAACTCCCTCCAAAAAAAAGTAGGCTGGTGTAAAACTTTAAATACACCCTGACTGTAATGTATACAGGTGTATGTCGTATAAATACATATCAAATTCCCAAAGCTATTCAGTTAGTAAGTAGAGTTGGAAAAGAAGGAAACCCATTACTAAACGATTCAATTGCAACTTATATTTGAATGTATTTAATCGTGAGTGGGCCGCGTCAGTACCTCAATTGGCTGCCTTGATCAAAGCAGCGTGCTTGGCCGGCCCACGAAACTGTGTGGCCCTTCTGGCATTTGCCAGAATGCCAGACCGTCCAGTCCGCGCCTGGGTACAGGACACTATTTTATGTCCTGTACATTAAACTATTGTATTAATCTTTCATGTAACTATAGATGGCAAAATCCAAGATGAGGTACTGTAATGATATTGGATACTCAGTACCCAGTCAGAGAAAACACTCTCCAGTGACTAGCTTTTGGCCATCACAACTGCCAGCAATTAGATCTACTGTAGTCTTTGTGTTCAGATTCATGGAAGGCAGAGCACAAATAAGGACTAAGAGGCTTTGTGTTTACATTCATGTAAGGTAGTGCACAAATAAGGACTGAAAGGCTTATTGAACTAAAATTGTTTTCAATCCCCTGATATCCATATTCCATAATTAGTTTCACTAGAGCTATTTGTTGCTCTATATCAGGCCATTAGCGTAATACGCACACACACGCACACGCACACGCACACACACACATACAGATGTAAACAACAGGCACAACACAGTCACTCTCCATCTCTCTCTCTCTTTCTCTCTCTTACACACACACACACACACTGGTACAGGCCCATTAAAAATATGACTAAGTGGAAGTAAACATTTTAAAACGTAGAAAACATTGAAGTGATATGGGGGTTTGTGTGCTATGGGGGTTTGTGTGCAGGTCAGAGTGTGAAGTCGTTCACCCGGCGCAAAATAAACAACACGTGTGTGGAGCTGGCCTGGACCCTGCTTCCGGGCGGCCCGGCTCCACTGGGCTTTGTTATCGAGTGGCCAGAACCCAACTGGGAGCTTGAGCAGACGGCCCAGGCTGCGGCCACTGTGCAGTGGATGAGAGTGCCCCCTGCTGAGCGAGCGGTGTATGTGCACGGTAGGTCCCAGTCATCATCTTTGACAGTGACTGGGTAAGTGTGTGTGTGTGGGCTAATTTGTAATTTGAATGTGTCAAGGGTGTGTGTTAATAATTAGCCACCAAAGCTACAGTTTAACTGTATGCATGTATGCACGTGTGTGTGTGTGTGTGTGTGTGTGTGTGTGTGTTTTGAATCTCTGCCATACTGGATGTGGATGTGTACCACCTCTCATGGTGCCCTCTGTGTTTGGACAGGATATGTTTATGGTGCGGAGCAGCACCCATTCACCCTCTACACACTCTATGAGGATGGGGAGGGGAAACCAATCCAGTGCATTTGTAAGTCCTTCCTGTTGCCAGCGAGGCAGTTTGGCATTGTAATATACAGTCATTTTCAACATGATTTAAACTGAGATCATTTCAATAATTCACCTATAATCATACTGTAATGCACTGCATAATTCATAATTACCTTCACCTTCATAATTAGTTTGGAAACAATTTTCAGACTTTATCTGTAATCTTAATTGTAATATTCAATAATTCCACATTCCATAATGTAATCATAATCTTAATATTCTCCGATTGTATATCCTGTAGCTTCGAGCGAAGACCCTGCAGCGTACATGCTTCTAATGATTGTCGCTTTCCTGGCTGTGGTGCTTTTCGTCACTCTCTTCATCTCCCAGAACCAGTAAGTGCTCTCAGAGCAGATGCGATGAAGAGACAGAGACAGACAGAGCCTTGTGGGCATATCACTTGGGCACTGACCACTGGCCTTGGGACGTGTTTTAAAAACTTTCCATATGTGTATGTCCCTGGCTCTTTCAGGCATACACACAATGCTCGGTCATTCTTTATTCCATTCAGTGTCATCCAGATTTCAAGATTTCGTGCAGTGAGTCACTGTAGAGATGTGCTGCATACAAGGAACCAAAAACTCAAAGCCACGCACGCTTATGCAAACTGGAATTATTCAGTCATGTCATTATTGAATACTTACCAGACCTTGTTCAGTGTTCAATAATCTTTGGTTTTACAGTCACACTGTTTATAGTATAAGAGACTGCAGTTAAGGACAATCATTGTTGCCATAACAAATCTGTAAGTTAATGGGCTACTTGTTTTCGGCATAATCTATTATCTATCCTTTTAAGTAAATGGCTATGAAAGCAATAATAAACAATGTTCAGTTGGCAGACACATGTCCATATGTTACAGAAAAAAACAGTATAAATAGAAAATTTAGAAGATTTTTGAAATAATAAGCAGCACATTAATACACAACAAGAATCACATTATTTACTATACAAGCTATTGCTCCAATGCCTCCTTAGCTTAGAGGTAAATCTATAGCAGCTTTTGAGAGGGCTGACAAGGGCCTCAATTATGCTATTTTCTGAATTGTCCAAGCGACACATGAAACTAAACATCAACTGTCTTAGAAGTGCCTCACAGGTTGACACCCTAGTGGACACAAATACTTGACTGGCACTATGCCACCTAGGGACCCTAAGCAGCAGCCTCATTGCATCATTGCACATATTCTACCTTGAGCCTCTGCATACTGCTTTTCTTAAAACAAGACCATAGATGAGCAGTGTAAAACGGTGTGATGTAATTACTGAACAGGGAGCACTTCACATAGTCAGAGCACTGGTTGTGATTGTTTTGCAGGACGTTTTTTTATAAGTGTCTAGGGAAGAGACAGAAAGGCCTACAGGCCTACAAAGACTAACATACAGAAGAGCTCTGATGACATTTCAGTCATGTGGATTAAAATGGAGAACGAGAAAAGTGATCAATGGCCAGTAGCCCCACTGAAAAGAGAAATGTGGACTGGCTAATCTCAGACATTCTTTTACATGTCAGGATGAAGAAACTGATGTGGAAAGATGTCCCAGACCCTAACAAATGCTCATGGGCTCAAGGTGTCGATATCAGAAAGGTAAGCCTTCATGTTTTTGTCAGTAAACACAGCTCCTCATTCAGAATCTCATTCTAAACCTGTATGAACAGACATCTGTTGAAAATACTTGTAAAGAATACTTGTTTTATAAATTGTTTATTTATAGTAATTAGAAGAATGTGATGTGGACTCTGAAATGTCCCCTCATTTTGGCCCCTTGTCCCTTTGCAGGTGGAGAATCTGGAGAACTTGTTCAGACACCCTGAGGGCCTCACTGCTTGTCCTTTGCTGCTCGTGTCGGAGGTCGTATCCGAGGCAGAGGTGGTGTTTAAGACCGCACCTGTGAAGTTCCCAAAGGACTCGGAAACCGGTGTGGAGTACTGTGGCGAAACCCCCGACCTCGTGCCTACAAAGACTAACATACAGAAGAGCTCTGATGACATTTCAGTCATGTGGATTAAAATGGAGAACGACATATGCCTGTCAGACGCAGTGACACAGCCCGTTTCTGGAGGCATGACGGGCATTTCGGAGACGCCTGAGTCATCAGGACTGTCGGTGGTGTCGGGGCAGTCGTCCGTGACATACGCCACCGTGGTGATCAACGACAAACCCTGTCAGGAGAGCAGCTCCAGTGACGAGGGCAACTTCTCGGCCAACAACTCCGACATCTCGGGCTCCTTCACCGGAGGCATGTGGGAGATGGATCACTCGGTGTTGAGAAATGGAGATGCTGATCCCCGCCATTCCGCCTCCTACGACTCGGTGGAAGAGTTTTCAGAGACGGAGGAAGAGGAGGAGGTTTTAACGGGTCGACGTGTGTCCTCTGACCTCTACTACCTGGGCATGGGTCCCCAGCAAGAGGACGAGGAGGAACATGCAGATGGTGATGATGAGGCGGAGGAGGAGGAAGAGCAACAGATAAAGCTAGCGGGACCAGACTCGGGTTCTTTAAAAGAGGATGTGGTTCTGGTGTATGTGGAACCCAGCGCAGAAAATAGTTCCCCGTTGAGCCCCCAGAACTCCACAAGCAGCTTTACATCTCAGAGCTCCCCGCCCCTCTACCTTCCTCAGTTCCGCACTGCCGCCAATAAGCCCACCAGAAGCTGCTCAGAAGAGAGCGCCCTCCCACTGTGAACCAAGGTAGTGCAGCCCATGCTAAGGCCAATGAGTGCCCACCTCAGTTTCTCCCCCTGGAGGAGATGAGATGTAACTACACTCTGGTCACTGTCCACCTTGAGCTACTGATTTCAACTCAGTTTTTCATAGTCTTGACTGAAGCGATGGGAGGTATAGTATGGGAAAGGCCAGCTGCACTGACCTGAGATCAGTCATTACAGGTGTAATATAGTGACCTCTGACCTCTCTGCTAGTGACATGAAGTGTCAAAATGCTTGTGGTCTGTCAAGGAACAGGTCTTTGGTGGAGCGCAGCTTACCACAGTGATAGAAACTGCTTGTTTGCACATTGGTAGTCTGCTAAAGGCCGAGGGACAGTAAAAACTTGATCTGCTTGAGGCTGAACAGCTCGGATGACCTGTTAGTGAAAGAGTGAAATAAATGACCAAAAAACATGGGACAGTTATGCAGAGTTTTTGGTTCTGCACTAAAGCGCTGCTGTTTGACAAACCAAGTGAATTGAGCGAGAAAAAATCACACTCAAAAATGAATGTTTGTTATAAATTTTGTCATGTAGTTTTGTCATGTTTGTTGCTGACTGTTGCCTAACGTTCTCAAAGGAAACAAAATGTGCCCACTATTTTCATCATGTGCTGTTTTCTATGGATAGCTGATCACGCTATGATCAGTTGAATGTATATTTACGTAAAAATTATAAAAATTTATTAAGGAATAAAGATGTACAGTGCATTTGGATGTATGAATACTCTTGTCTATTTTTGTGGCTCAAGTAAACTATTTATTGCAACCCTTGCAAAACCTCTCTGTGGAATTTGTCTATGCCTCTGAACACATTTGTTGCCTGTTTTTCATAGCAGAATATCAAATGGATAAATACTTATTGGCAGAAATGACAAAAGTACATTACACACTTTTCATTCTCAAGTAGAAATACATATAGTTATATAAAATTAAACTCTGGCACAAGTGTAAGTACTGTCACGATAAGCACAGGCTCTGAAATCTACTTAAAGTATAAAACTAAAAAGTATACTTATAAGCCTGTTTGAAGGAAGGATACTGTAGCCTACAAAATGCAAAGAAACTACAGTAATAAAATCTGTTAGAAATATTTCACTTAACTAATGGCATCACAGTAAATGCTGCTGTTGTTCCAGTCCCACCCATGTTTGCATCGGGTATATAAGGTTGAGACAGCATTGCTATAAAATAAAAATGTATAACTTTTAAAAGCCATTACACACTTTATTAGTGTAAACAAATAGTACTTAACTTCTCTAAAAGACTCGAAAAGACTTCTGTCCATTTGACAAGTGTGTTGTATTTATTACTTCATACTATTATTCTACTCTAATTCTACTACTACTTCTTCTCCTACTTGTATCTGGGACATTTCCCTCCCATGTCCCTAAGACCCTGTGTTCCCAGCCCACAAATCCTATGGGAATTCCCACTATCCTCGGATGATTGTTTCCTCAAAGGTTACCTCAGCATCCTGTATTCTTGTGGTCTCCAGCTAGTACTCTTTTCCACCAACAGGTGGAGCTCTGACACTGTGAGTGGTTCTGGTTGTAATTTTTTCCTGTTAGTATCAGTGTATGAAACTATGCATTTTTATGTGTTTTAAGTGCAACCAAAATCATTGTTGCAAGTATTGCTATTTAAAGGTGTTGAGAGACAACTATACTCTACCTGTACAGCCCCAACGTGTGGAAGTACTCGCTTTGCTGTTCACTCTCCATCTACCACAACCACAACACCACAACATTAATGTGAACAGAGAGGTTACCTTTTACAGGTCTTTAATAAAAGACACACCCTCAACCTTAACCAACAGTCATCAAAATGAATGAACACATCCATAGGACTAGTGGACACTCATATCAAAGTGAAAGTGCACATTTGCTGTCTTACACTAGACTGTACCACAATGGCACATAATAAGGTTTTCAGAAGAAATTCTTGTTCCCCAGGATCTAGTAGGCTAGAGCCCAAACAATCCCAAACAATCCCAAACAATCCCAAATCCCAAACAATCCCAAACAATCCCAAACAATCCCCCCATCCATTTCATTAACCAGGAGGTTTCAGAGGCGAAAGTAAGATGTCTCCACCCTTGCTCTCATTACATGGCCAGTGCAGAACAAATAGCAAGGCCAAAACTTATTAGGACATCTCTAATAGGGAATAGTTGTGTGTGTGTGTGTGTGTGTATGTGTGTTGTGGGGGGATAAATTGAAGCAATAAGCAACTGAGCAATGTATACATATATGGGATCAGTTCTCTATATGCGCTGAGGCTAAAGGGGAGAGACATGTCTGAGTCCAACCAGCACAAACTCATGCTATGGCTCCCAAATTTGAATACAAATTTAAATCTTTTGAGGTCCTTGTTCTCAATCTTATGCAACCTGACAAAACATCTAGATCTAATATAACCTTAACAATTGTAACATTATATACTGTAGACCCCCAGGCCCCTATTCTGACTTTATAACTAAATTCTCAGAATTCCTTTCCTCATTAGTCATTAAAACTGATAATGTTGGGCGATTTCAACATCCACATGGATGATGCAAATAATAGCCTGACATAAGCGTTCCAATCCGTAATTGAACACATTAGCTTCTTCCAACATGTTAATGCACCTACACATAAAGGTAGTCATACTATTGACCTTGTTCTGACATATGGAGCACAAATAGAACAACTTGCTATCCTACCTCAATATCCTTCACTAACTGACCATTCCCTAATAACTCTAAAGACTACAATAGATTCTACAGCCAGTGTTTCGTTCAATGAACGCGTTCATAATTTTGATGAACTTGAACTGAATGTACTGTATTACTCCATTATGAACGATACTGTGAACACGCTCATTCTGGTGTCTGTGAACGGCACGTTCACTCTTTTTAATTTCGTTCAAGGTGTCAGCCTTCTAATACATTGTTCAGTCCTCCTGTAGTTAATCGTTGTGTGTGCGCCGAAGTTGTGTGTGGAGTAGGCTATTGCAGATAGAAATTTCAATTTGGCAACAGTCAGCAGCCACCAGTGTCGCACCGCCGCATGCGTCATCAAAACAAAAAGCAGCATGGAGGCTGTGGCAACAAAGCAGCAAAGAGGTTTGTCATTTCTCATGGTTAGGAATGATTAATTTTACCGCACAGAAATTGGTAATGACATGGGACTATATCCTGGGATTATAATGGGACTCCTTTATTACTTTATTTATACCACAAATTTCTTATAATGTGTACCTAATGGAATAATAGTGGACTAATCACCATCTGAGAGACTGAAAACCTGCCCTAGGCAGTTGGGCTAGCCCCTTGAGCCGTCGGAACTGCCCAAGGTTTCTTCCTTTACCATAACAAGTAAAAACAAAAAACGCTGATAGGGAGTTTTTCCTGTTGCTCATTGGGCCTCTTTGTGTTAAGTGCTGAGACATGCCTTTTGTAAAAATGCGCTATATAAATGAAATTGAATTGAATAAGACAGATATTCCCCTCCGTGACTGTGGCTGCCACTGAAATAATGTCTTCTTCTTCTTGCAGTATTCTTGTACAAACATTCTGTTAGTCTCTCTCAGTCTGGGAACAGTTTCCTCTGTTTCCTCTCCATCACTAAGGTCACCAGTATAATGGGTGCGTGTGTTTCTGTGTCTCCGTGCCGTGTCCAAGGGAGCCTATGTTACTTAGCGGCGGCCGGATTAATCATCAAAGAGGGGCCTGGGAGAGCACAGCGTGGCCCAGCGTTAGTGGAGGAGAAGGGGCTCGGATGAAAGCAGTATCCCCATGTGGAGAGGCTGGGGGCCTGGAGGGAGGCACCGCAGTGCAATTACCTGGTGCAATCCGAGCCAGAGGAGGCCGACCACAATCATGGAGGGATGCATCATGGACAGAGCTGAAAGTGTTGGGGGGGGACATAGTCACAAATGGCTTCTCTTGTAGTCCAAAGGGAAAGAAAATATACCTCAGGTATGTTTTAAAATCCATTTTTTTATTTCCCAGAAAGTCATAGTGAAACTACTACAGAAACACACAGAAACAAGAGTTTTATAGTTTTATAACACAATCCATTTTATGGTGATTGAATGTTTTTTTTTATTTAAAGGTTCGCACAGGTTACCATGTCCAACTTGGAAAGGTTTGTACATTTCATTTTGTGCTTGTGAAGGTGGAGTTTGGGCAGATGCAGGGATACTAATGGAATTTCTCACTTATGTCACATCTTTATTTAATTTAGAGCTGAGTCCTGGTCGGATTCGAGCCGGGCCCTTTGGCTCTAAGTGTACTGAAAAGGTTCTGAGGATGATTATATTGCCCCTTAATGACCAGCCATAAAACACTGTTACTCTGTCACTTCTCTGGTCAGCTCACATGCTGCTTCATCTTTTCATGCTTTTCTTTATGGAGCCTTTCTCCCTTGGGACTTTAAAGTTTTGTTCCTTCGTCATTTTCTTTCTCTCTCTCTCTCTCTCTCTCTCTCTCTCTCTCTCTCTCTCTCTCCAAATGCCTAACACAATTGTCCTGGTGTGAATTCTCTATGATGGCTCTGTTGACAGCAATCTATGCACTTTGAGCCAAGTGCATTCATGGCTTGGAAGGACATTTTCTACCATCACGGTAACACAATTTAGGAGGTATGCATTTACAGTAGAATTCTTATTATTGGCCAAGTGTTTTGCACACTCAAGGAATTTAATCACTGCCTTTTTACCCAGTTGTAAATTGGAGAAACTCGCAGTGAGGTGAAACACACACTGACCCAGGGTACTGGACTGCCTGCTACAACAGCACCCAGGGAGCAGTGAGGGGTTAGGTGCTTTGCTCAGGGTCCACCGGTGGGGGATTAAACCGGCAACGCTTTGGTTACAAGCCCAAAGCCCTAACCAGTAGGCCACAGCTGCCATGGAGACCCCTTACTCAGATAACGCAAGGGGCCACATGCTTTCGTGGTCTGAGCAGAGTACCGGTATGTGGGCCACATGTACTGTAAGTGTACCTCGGGCCTCAGATCAATGTTTAATTGTTCTCTCAAGGGCAACAGGTGAGAATCAAGCACTAACGGCTTTTCATGGCATTTACCAAATGCTTTGGGTTCAAAAACAATGCAGTTGTTTTTCAGGTTAAGAGCAGCGAAGTGGCTCCATATTCCCCATGACTCTGGCTGCTGTTGCTTCAAGAGTCGAGTTAACTCTATGGAAGCTGACAGCCTACTCCGAGACACACGGCGCTCAAGAAGCCTCAAATTCGACCGGGCACACATGCCCTGCGGATGACCCCGAACACAGACTTGCAGTGCGGGCTTGCCTTAGACACACGCAGAGGAGAGGATGAGCAGAGATGAGCAGTGTAACTTGTACTAGGGGGAGGATGAGGTGTCAGCAAAGTGTGCTTTTAAAAGAAGCTGCTGCAGCAAAGTCGGAGGGAGTTAGCTGAGAGTCGCTACAGACGGCTGACAAAGGGAGTTAACCAATATTCGCTACAGTACAGACGTCTGACATACAGTAGGGAGTTAACCGATAGTCGTTACAGGCACATCTGGGAAAGGCAAGGCGAATGAACAGGGAGAGACTGAAAGAAGGAGTTGCAGTAAAGTAAATGCAGCAGCATTTTATAGAATGCAGCCTGCTTCCCAATCTAATGTCAAAGCAGTCAATGCACTGAGACACAAGAGCGTGTCCAGAGGGGTCGGGGGCCCGGAGTTAATGGCACAGGAAAGCACAGATACTAGAAATAATTTCCCCATGCAGGTAAGGTAAATACCTGTTTTATAACAGGTATTATAAAATATCATTGCTCTGTCTTACCTGTCAGTTTTGTGTCGGTGTTAGAGCTGGAAATCTTTGCCCGAATGCGACTGGGCCCAACGGGACTTGACAGGTTTGGGCAGGTACAGGCTTCATTTTGATCATTTGACAAAATGAGGAAGAGTTGTGTGCCTGTGCATATTTGAAAAATTTTGGGCTGTAAAAGGGTTTGGGCTTTAAAAAGATGTCAGTCTAAATGTGCTTGTTGGGTTCGGGCCAAATATTGTCGGGTTCGGGCCGTCTAATTTTTAAGGCCCGTTCCCAGCTCCAGCCTGTGTACATTTATTTTCTTCCTTTTATTTTTTAATTTGCTGTAAAGCACTTTGGTTTTAAATGTGCTTTACAAAATTACATAAAAATATATACATTTACTTACTTACTATACTTTCTAGGCTATATCCAGGTATGCCAAAACAGATTCATTTTCTAGCGCTGGGAAGGAAAACTTACCTCATTTGTTTATAAATACCATAAACGTGGGACAGGGCAGTGAACAAGCAGATAGATAGCTGGTGCTCCTGAGCTGATGCAGGCCTCTAGCCATCCCCTAGAAGCAGCGCCGCTGTTACATAAGTGCTCCACTGTAGGAGTTAGTCTAACACTCCACCTGAACCACGTGGGCTGGATGAACAAACCCTCTGTCATGGACAAACACAGAGAGAGAGAGAGAGAGAGAGAGAGAGAGAGAGAGATTGAGTGACTGAGAGAGTGTGTGAAAGAGAGAGCAGTGAGACAGAGAGAGTGAGTGAGTGAGAGTGTGTGTGTGAGAGAGAGAGCAGAGAGGGTGAGAGAGAGGAAGAGAGTGAGAGAGAGAGCAGAGAGAGAGAGTGAGAGAACGCTACTACATTTACATGTGGTGCTCTCAGGTCTATTTGAAAGAAGACATTTTGAATATGGTGTTTACATAAACGCAAAAATAAATGATTCATATTCCCATTCACGCCTCCAAGTTTGCCACATTTAGTTTTCGCTTACAAGTGTAATCTTATTCAGATAAAGGTAATAAAAATGCTGTTTTTCAAGGCTTGATCTCAAACACAATAGTAAGCTGATGCTGGGAGATTGCTGTCCGTCCAAACATGGAGGGTTGAGGGGCAGCCCAAGGCAACTAGCTTAGTGTATTGTGATAGATATGGATGCATGACCTTTCCCAGACCGTGATAAACTGCCTTTCATTCAGTACTTGGAAAGCAATCATTACACATAGTGAAAGATGTGGGTTCTGTGTATGTGAGTGTGTGTGTGTGTTTATGTGTGAATGTTGTATGTGCGTGAATGCTGTTTGATGCAGTATGTATCATGCCTTAGTATTCGTATGACTTTTTTTGTCCAGCAGCATGACTTATTTTTGTTGTGTGTGCATGTGTTTGTGTGTGTGTTCATATGTGCTTGTATGAATGTTATATGTGTATGAATGCTTTTTAAAGCCGTGTGTATCACATATCATATATTTAAGATACAAATGCAGCATGACTTAAAAGAATGCGACCGATTTGTCTGTTGCATTTTCCACACTATAGTCTCTAATGTTCAGTGCTGAGTAGAGAAATGATGTTGTCTAGGGAAAAAGAGAGGGTGTGAAATGAACGAAACACCTCACATGTCCCCTGTTCTCCCTTTCAGAGCATGTTACCATGACCTCAGTCCCATCAGCAGGTGTGGAGACATCCACACCACAACAGACTCCCTGTCCCATGCCTTAGTATTAATCTTGCTGTTTAATATTTGACAACGGGACAGGATAACAACAGAACGGCCATTACATAATGCATGAGCGACGACTGCTTTTTCCTGCAAAGTGCACCTTTTTTGCACAGGAGAGAGAGCGAAAGCTCTATTGGTCTTTTATATTCCATCATCGGTAACTCAGACTACAGCTTTTACAAATAAATACAAATATATGAATAAAATCACACAGAGTAGAGGTGTAGGCAACTGGACACACACACACACACACACACACACACACACACACATTCACACACACACACACACATAATCTAATGCGCATTTCCATCACTGCTGAATGGTTCTTTTTTCCAGAGGGAGAAAAATAATCTGATTATGTGGATTTGATTTGTGTCATGCAGGCCATTGATGAATTGGACTGGCCTGGTAAATGGTAATCTTAACTGTTTTTATATATTCTCTCTGCACACTTGAATGCGTTTTATTCATCAAATAGATGATATGTGCAATAACCTTCAATATCAGGGTTTCTGCAGGCATTTAGATGTCTTAATAAGAATATTTTTAAATATGTATTGTTGTGTAGGTCTGAATTTATGCGTTAATACGGTCTGAGCTAGTTTCGTTTAGGTCTTGATATGGTCTGAGTTGTGAATGTACAGTCCAGTGCATTTTGTGTGAGCTATCCAACTATCCCACTTGTCTGTCCCACAAGTACTGTACATTTAGCTTTTCTTTAGAGCGTTTTTTATTTATTTTATGATTTGATTATGATTGATATTTTCTTCTAAAAAAAAAGTTGGTCTTGAATTTCTATTCCTGTCTGGTCATAGAAAGGTCTTACAAAGTCTTAAATATAAGTTGTTTAAATCTGCAGAAAACAAAGATGAGAAACTATATATATTTAACTATTCTTTTTATGATTTATGCACTAGTGCTGTGCCACATCAAAATAAAAAAAAAACTATTTTGTTTTCATATCTGTTTAATATAGCATAAATATTTTATTTTAAGTGCCTTTTGGCCTGGCAAAGAAACTTTCCCTTTGCACACAGATAGGCTATTTCCATTATTTCCTGTCGGTGCAGTCATGTCAGACTGACTTCTCAGCACTACTGAACTTGTGTCAGGTCATAGCAGGACTTTCTGCTTGTCACTGTGTGTGTGTGTGTGTGTGTGTGTTTCTTGGTTTGTGTGAATCCAAAGTGTTGGGGATGACAGATGGACTCTCTAATCTTCAGCTCTCACCCTCCTCTGCCCATAAGAATGACAGAATTAAGCATCTTTAGTTTTCACCACAGTTTGAAAACGGATTTGCATGGAATTTAGCACAACTCTACGAAAATCTCATCTGCACAAGATATTGAATTACCACCACCCTAATTCAGTATCTTGATCAGTGACTATAATGAGCTCTATTGATACCATTTTCAACTAAAAACTTGTTTTCCTGCCATGAACTTTTCTCCAATGACACTTTTCCTGCCATGAAAAGTCTCCAGTGATCAAACTGATCATTTGTTTCTGTACGTTTGTCTGTAAACGTAAAAAATAATATTTATAAATAAAAAAAATGAAACCACTGAGACACCTCATAGTTACACTTACATGGCCTCCTCTGACGATCATGCACCAATTTCCCAAATACCCTCTGTGGAAATCTTTGTCCTTGAACTAAAGTCAGCTACAGTACAGTCTATGGCTTTACTAAAGCGTGAGTGCACCTTATGACTACTGACTACTTCGTCATTACAGAATATCTTTCATTAAGTCCAGGTGCCGAGGTGACTAATGGTTATTCACAGTTAAAGGAGAAGAATAGGTGCTTTGACTCAGGTAAATAGCCTTGTAATGACATCTATTTGATCTGTGATTAGAGCTTGACTGAATGGAGGGTGAGGACGAGAACGATGGGGGTGGGGGAGCATGAGAAATGAACACAAAGGAAAATAGTTCTTTTAAACTGAGGGGAAAAAAGTGGAGCGTAGTGAGGGTAGAGTGAAAAGATGAATGCAGAAGTAATGAACAGACAGACAGATGGAGGGAGAGACAGAAGAGAACAGAAGAAGAAATGGAAAGGGGAAGAAAGACAGGAACGCAGGAGGTCTGAGGGGATAAATGACCTTTCCCTTCTGTTGACAAAGTGCCTGTCATAAGGTGCTTGGAGGGCAATCATTACAGCATAAGAAATTATGAATGGGTTGTGCTGGGGTCTGGGGGAACGTATGATGTATGGAGTGTGATTATGTACGTGTTTCTGGCCTGAGGTGAGGGCTAACTAGGCCTTCCACATTTATTCATTCCACTGATGGGCTTGATTGCTGGCGTGCATGATTACAGCCCATCTTCATTTTCACTTGTCTTCCCACCCACGTTCGTTACCTCTGTTTTTCTGTGGGCTTGTTGAAATATCCTTCCTGTCATGGCAGACCTTGCTCATTTCCATAATCGGCAGCTGATGGAACCTGTAAAGACAAACACTTTCGGTGACTGGGGACTGTGTTTGGCTTCTTGCCGGCACCATTTTCCTTGCCCGCCCCTCATATAGGCCAGCGCTTCGTGTGGAGGTGCCTGGTAGGCAGCCAATAAGATCCAAATATTGTCCTGTGCATGTGGATGTGTGTGTGCCAATTGAAAGTTTATTAATAAAATGTCATTAATGACGCTGCCCGTCATGTGAGGTTCTCTCTTCACGATGTCACCTTAATGAAACAAGTCGCCTAAGAGTGAGAGTCACGTGACGAAAGGGCATAGCTGTATGGGCTTGTTATGTAAGATTTTGTCAGTCTGTGACAACAGGCAACAATCCAAAATAGATCTGTGAAAGAAGGAGAAAACTGTGTGTGTGTGTGTGTGTGTGTATCTGTTTGTTTTACTGTCCAGTGATGATTTCAAATGCGCTGGGCTTTGATGATCCACCATGCTGACTGGAAACTGGAGATGTCAGGATGGAGCATCTCCACACTAACATTGTTAATGAAGCTGATATAATATCAGTCTCTCCTGATATATCTTGGTGCAAGCATAATGTTGTATGATTGCTGCCTTGCCTGGCTATGATTGCAGCAGCCCTCGTATTATATAATTTCTGGATTCTGGACAAGGTTATGCATGTCATGCCATGTTGGTTTATCTTTCAGCAGCTTTTAATGAGACCTTATGTCATATCCAGTGTTTGCTTCTATTCCACTGTGAAATGGGTAGTGCAGATTCTGTGAGCAGTGCTAACACTATACACAAGGCACTGTGTGAACAGTAATGTACCCAAAATAAAAACACAGCCCCTCTACCATTAGAAAGGATGTGAGAGAATGTTAGAAATGACTAACCCAGTGAGTAGGTGATGATAATTTGTGCCTGTTCTGCATTCCACATTCTGCCCTGATGATACCAACATAATCAAAAAAGCAAAATGACACATTGAATCCCAGGCTGTCAGGCTGGGTTGAAAGGTCTTGGCACACTCAGGATCTCTCAGAGCTGAGACACGAGGCCCCATTCCGCGTGTAATCACTGATTGTGTCTGACATCTGTGCCTTCAAACATCTCTCACGATCACGCTTCGCAAACTGGTTACCGGATGTGGGAATGCAATGGAAAAGCTGGTGCTCTTCTGTGGGGATGGAATACCATTTGAATTCCATTTGAATCCTGGCAGATATATAGCACCTCCTGCAGCTAAATGCGAGCTGCAGCTTTTGTTATGGAAGGCCACGTGTTTGGCAGCTTTGCATGCGTATCTGCATGCTCCTCTGTCTCTATAATTAGATATGGCAAAGATGAAGTTGAAGAGATGGAGATGGAGGAAGTATTTGTGTATACTGCGGGAGTTGGAGGCTATTGTCACCTTGCCTGTGGGCAACCCACTGTCTGCCCTTTACAGAATGTGAAGCTGTGAAGGTAAAACAGAAGCACATATCCACACAGTCTCTGGCTCACACACACACACGCACACACACACTCTTTGCAATCATGCTCAAGTGACATAACACTTTAAGTCCATTATTGAGATAGAAAGGGAAGTGAACGTAAGGGCTGTTTCAGTTTATCACCGATCATAGCCCTCACATGTCAATCAGTGCCTTTATAGTTAGTATAGGTACTGTGTGTATCTAGTACTACCTCTGACAATATCACTCTGCACCACCTGCTGTGAATATTACAGTAAAACCTTCCTTTCCCACTGAGCATAACACTGCAAATCTATTTCAGCCATTAACTAAGCACTGTCAGTTAAGGAGTTGGTAATAAAACGCACATGTATTGCACAGAATTCCAATGGAAATGTGCAAATTGAAGTAAAATAGGGGGGGGGGGGTCTCTCACACTTGGACACACACAAACACACACAGCACATACACTTATATGGACAATATACTGAACAAAATCATGAGGGAAGACACACACACACTCACCCACACACACACTGTGATATGCCCTATAATGAGAGTATGGGTTGAGCACAAAAGACTCAGCACCCTGTTATTGAGTCAGCGGGCTGATTTGATTGGGCCGGTGGAGGAAGCAGCTAACGTCATAATAGCAGGCCTGAACTGCAGCTGCTGGCACAACGACTGAACCCTCGCTTGCATCTGACGATGGGGGACGCAAACGCAATGAGCACATCACTCAACCGCAGCGACCCGTTGTTACACTACAGTACATACACTCCCAATGGCAGTGAGTAACTGACACCGGACCACTGTATTGTACTATATATATTAGTCAGGATGGTGACTAATACATGAAGCAGGAGCGCATGTGGCTAGCATATACTATAAACTCAAAAAGGCACCGAGCCAGCTTACCTGGGGAGTCACCAGGGGAACCAATCAAGACATAATAATGAGCGAAACTTTGTGGCGTTTTGGAGTTTATAATGATGTCCAGTGGGACGACAGGCTACCAGGGAGGGTTCGGTTGAAAGGTTAATTTGATCGGCACCCTCAGTGTGTGTATCTATGAACATGCTGGGCCTGTTTGTATTGATAGACACTGCAGCTCCCGCTGGAGCCTCGAGATTGAGTTAGCAGCTGAGAAGGCACTTCTACAAGGAAACAGATCTGCACGATAGTCTACATCTTTAACATAACCAACTGTTGTTGCCAGGCAACCCATCCAAATTTCCTTTGTTTTGACAGGTAAGACGGCTGGCTCTCGTTGTCTGGCTCAGCTGATACGAGACCCATGGTCACAGTTATGTAAAACAAATGGCAGCATGGAGAAGACAAGCATGCAAGACACAGTATGCTGTCTATGTAGGCTATGTGCTGTACAGTATGCTGTGTATATTGGAATGAATGCATGTAATTGGTCAGGATACTCTGCATGTGTAACAGCCCCAGACCTATTCTGATGCGTGTGTATTGTGGCTAGCTGTGAATAGGCCGTTGAGTGCATAAATGCATGGACATCATGTTCAGACGTGTTTCTGTGCGTGTTCACACAAGTATGTGGGTGTTGTTGACGTGTGAACATTAGCTTTTCCACACGATTGTGCGAATCTGCTGTGCATTGAGAAAACATGTGTGTCCTGCCATAGTCGCTGGCCTCTGATCTACTTACTTCCAACGTGACAGAAATTGCCCTGAGTTTGAATGATTCACCTTGTAATATTGAATGAGAATGAGGAGTCATCAGATGTTTTGTCCATATGCAGTATATGAATAATTTATTTCTGCAATGTACAACTGTGCAGGCATAGCAAAAGGATCTGTTTACCTTACACTGAATGGGAGTGGGAATAGTTGCTTCCTCATTGGCTTTAGTGGCCCCAAGCTATGTGCAGTGTGTGCATCCCATGAGACTGCTGGGGGATGCTAACTTCCACTTCGCTTCACTTGCCATTTCTTACTAGGAGACTCTTGCGACCTATGTGCTATCCACTGCCTCTTAAGCTCCACGGGTGTGCTTGTGAGTGCTCGTGTGTGTGTGTGTGTGTGTATGGGGTGGGATGGGGTGGAAAACACAATATGTGGGCTGTACATAGCATGCTTCTCTGTAGTGTAGCTGCTTGAGGCAGATTTCCTCTGTGGGCCTACTAGTGAGTTCAAGGCTCTACTAATCACTTGCACATTATGTTTTTCTGTTTGTTTTTATAAATGTTTTATATGACATGTCTTACACATGACGCATGTCATAAATGAAATGTCTGAGGGGGGGATGGAATGTGTACTGTGTTTCTACATTAGGCAAGTCTTTTGCTTTGCATGGTGCAATGACAATAACAATATCTGTCTATATAATTCTATTTGAGGGACTCTAAAACAGGGATCTTTGTGTGTGTGTGTGTGTGTGTGTGTGTGTGTGAGTGTGTGTGCAGCTGTGCCATCTTGTCCAGTGGTGGTCTAGCTCTGCTTTCTGACATAGACTTACCAGATGGTCGTGCTTCCTAATCACTGTTACTTAACCGCTAAATCCCTGTTTGAGCAATGCAGCCCCAAGACTCAGAAAAACATCAGCTAGACTCACTGTGGCAGGACAAACATATCATCACAGGCTACGCAACATCAGCATTATGCCATCCATGCCATTGCTGTGGCAGTACATCTGCTAGTAATTTCATTATCAGCCTGACATTTGTCAATGTACAGTGTAATGTGGCTATACTAATATCTGTATGGATTCTGTAATCCCTGCAGAAGCCATACAGTTCTCTTTGTCTTAACTATGTTACAAATACGCTTATAGAAGGTATGATGTGACAACAACATTTCCTCGCGTAAAAGAATGAAATGAACACAGTTTAGCAGAGCCTGATTAAGTAGCCTACAGAGTCTCAATAATCAATTTTACCCAGTGCAAATTTTATACAATACAGTGTAACGCAAGTCCTTTAATGTCCAAAACATGCTGCCTGTGGCCATAGAATTAAACGATTCTTGAGAAGATGGTCTCTGGATTGTTGTCTTCCTCATCCTTGTTGAAATCCCTAATAAGTGTGCGTACAGTAAATATGTGAAAGCGACTCATCATCTGTTACTTCTGTTTTACTTGATGCTGCTAAATTGTAGTGTTCCGGTAAACTTGGTAATTTCCATTTATATATAGATATGGCTGGGGACCAAAGAAGAATATCCATTTTGCGCCGCCATTTTCAAAAGTACGGGTTCTTGAAGGGGAGAGCAGTATCATATATTCAGCTCCGCCTTTCGCGTTTACACTCAGAGACTGAGTAGCAGAGACTGAGATAAGAGCGAGCGAGCGAGCGAGCGTTTGGCCTCCGTAGCAAGAAATTAGGATTGTGGTAAGGGGAGGGCTAATACATTTTATTCAAACGTATGCAGTATACCACTTCGCCGATAGATGGGGAATTCTGATACGATCCTACACATAGAGGCTTTAAGAATGAGGAAGTCGAACAAGGAAACTTCTCACAAGGGTATACCACAGAGTCAAACCTTACCCATTCTGTCTTGGCTAAAGATCTGTTCAGCTTTGGTAGACAAGGCCTCTGTCAGGACATATCCACAATATCTCAATGGCATGTCTGGTGGGTCATGATGAACTGTAATATAATTTGAGGAAACAGACAATAAACCCATTTCAGCTAAATCAAAAACTAGCTAGTTGAATGTAATTCACACTAGTCATAGTCACTAGGTTAATGGCACTGTTAAAGGCTATATAAGAAGGGACTTTGTTAAATAAACACAGATAACTGGTATTTAGAATACACTTATGAATATTTTATACTTAGTTGTTCTCAGAGGGCATTAAATGAATGTTTTTGGTAGCACCACCACAACTGCCTTGCTAGACATTGGCAAATACACTAACTTAACAAACACTAACTTAAAAAATATTTTTACAGTTGACAGAATTATGTAAACCTGTTTGGTTTTGGTCACACACATGGAAAACTGTCAGTATATGCTAACACACATATACATATGTGCACACACAAATTCAGAGACAGACCTTTTTTGAGTAAAGATGGTCAGAATTCTGTTGACATGGCAGCATCATAATATTATTCTGAACGTGGTAATGTTCCATATTGAAATATTAATTCCTTGGCATGTGCAGGAAGCTGCAGGAAGATATGACCATGCACTTGATCACATACACACAAAATATGAACATATGATCTCTGCTATTTTCAGCAGAGCCCTGGTGCCACATGGCCTTTCCAGAATGATTTATATTCTGCTTAAGCACTCTTATGAGCACTTTGTGTAAGAGAGGGCTGGTTATTTTCAGCGGCGAATTGTCCGTGGCATTTGCAAATTTCACTGTCATAATAGACTGAGTTGAGCACACTGCACATCAAGCTAATAGCGTAGTGTAAGTTCTGCCTCCTGAAGCAAGTGGTATAGCTTTTGTTTGTTATGAAGTAGGCCTGAAATTAAACCTTTCTTATCTTCCCCACAAGTCATACAAAATGGAAGTTAATGGGATGTATCCGAAGAGTAATACAAATCTAAATTGTAACTGTAACCATAAACCAGGCTTTCTTTAAACACATGACTTTCGCGTGAGTGTCATCATTACTGTTGGTAATAAACCATCTCTGTACAACTTCATAATCTTGATTAGCCTATACGGAACCACTGTTGATATTGCTGCCGCTTTCACCCTATCCTGGACATAGGCTATTCCATGAACCCTTATGATGCCTTTCGGTTTAGCCAATCAGATCAGACTAAATATATCATTTATGCATCATCAGAAATGTTTGTGAAAATGTCGTAGGGTAGCCTACTTCATGATGTTTTATACCCTAGTTCAGTGTTCTGTTTGTAGCCTTGACGGTGCTCTGTCAAAGACACAAAACAAAGTTCCGTGTAAACTTTACGGTCAAGATATTTGATCGTGTAGGCTATCGTAATTGTACCTGCTCCACTCTGCTTCTGTTCGCTTTTTAAATGCACATCTCATCATGTAGCTTAACCAAGAGTGTTTTAAATTTACGCTGAGGAGCTCGTGCCGTTTCGCAGCATCACTTGCCTACAAATGCATCGCATACCAACCGCTTTTAGGTGGAAGTGCAAGTGTGACAAAAAAGGAGGAGGTGTCGGAGCTACAGTACCAGTTCACCACAATAGTCGGGACAGCTCTGTGGAGAGCACATCAGAACGCTTAGCAGAGCCGCCGGGATACCAGCGAGGTGCGTCTGGTCGGTGGATACGAAAGCTCCCGAGGGATGCTCATTAGCTTTTAGCTGTACAGTCCTGTACTAAATACAAAACCGATCGAAGGAACAATCATAAAAGACCTTTCTAGTCACACAGGACACGATATCTGTGCGACAAGGATTTTGTCTGCCCACGTGAGAAAAGTGGATTCGTTCTCAAGGTAAGGAATAGATTTAACCCATGTCATCGCGAGTTATTTACAACAGGCACTAATGCTTTTGTTCCTTTGTTTAGTGATAGATGAAATTTTAGCATCCTTGAGCGAGTTTGCACAAAGGGGGTCGCGGTCTAGAATTTGCAGAAGGACATCCTGACCGATAAATCAATTCACATAATTTAGTGGAAATTGTTAAGTTAGGTTTTTTTAGTTAATCATATGCTCAATACATTTACACATTACAGGAGTTTAGAGCACGGGTTTCGTAATACAAACACCCTCGAGGTATATTTATTAACAACAATGGAATTAGACGAAACGGATCACGCATGAGAATAACTAAATGGAAAACTGCAAAACTGAACAGTGCTCAACTGACCATGGACTGGAGTATATTCGTATGCTTTCACTAAATGCATTGTGTTGCAGAACTTATAAATAAGCAGGCGTATGCATAGAATTAGCTTAATTTTGTATAACCTCCTTTCACCCCAGTGTTTCTACAGGTTAAGGGTTTCGGCGTAACGATGATCACGATACTTTCTCAAAGTTATATGATACAACAACCCAAACAGCCATACACATACATTTTAGCTTACAAAAAAGCAAAGCAAGTTAGTTCAAGGTGCTGGTGGTGTGGGCTACAATATGGAATTTTCCTGAAAAAAAAAACAGATTTAGCACACCACAAGAACAAGCTATACAAAAGACAGACACGATAACGCACGTGTCTGGTTGTATGAACTGTCAATGCTTCTGCTCCCTGGCCAATAGATTTTGTGTCCCTAGTATAGAATTGTGTGGAAATCTGGTCCCATCTGGTAGGCTAAACCTTGTGGGATCAAGCTTGTTTTGCCTGTAGCCTAAATAAGGCAGCATTGTATTGATTATGATAATTATTTATTGATGTGCTGTTTATTTAAAAAAAAAAAAAAATAAGGCTGTGATAAAAGGACACAGACATATACAATATATTTGTCAAATTGCAAACTTATGTCACTTTCCCCCCATTCTATGGCGTGTGTCTATCCACCCATGCCAATCACACACACACACACACACACACACACACATCAATCAGTTAGGTTATTGCTTTGAAGTGGAATGACAAGCTCAGGGGTCTATCTGTGAGTGCCTCCTTACAAGCTCCATCAAACTAATTTATTGCAAATAAACAACGGACATACATTTTTGAGTCATATTTTATTATCTGTGCAGAGGCAATTGCTAAATGCTTATGTGAGGGAAGGGTTGTCTTGGCACTGAAACAGTATCCAGTGCTTTAGACAGAATGGACTCTTAATTTAATTCAGTGCACAGTGCAGGCAGCAATTGGGTCTTGTAGCTGATTGTGAGTGTACACAAATCTATCTAATTGATAAAAACGGCTTTGTTATTATTTTCTTATTCTTATGAATCCGGTGCCTGAGTGTTCTCGATGTTATCATAATATAGGAAATAAAATGGGTTCTGACGGCGTATTATTTGGTATGTCTATGTTTACACATCCAGTCTGGCTGGAGTTTCTGTATAGCGTGACATTCCAGCGGAGGGTAACCCGAGGCAACCACAACATCAATGGGGGCGCAGTAAATGTTACTATGCCAGTGGAGCTTGAATGAGTTCATCAGAAGGAGGGAAATGTATGTGGAAGAATTGGAACAACCTCCTTATGTGACTCTGTGTGGTGTGTTAATATACATAGTACAGTATGTGTGTGTGTGTGTGTGTGTGTCATTATTAATTGCTGGTTAACCCCTGCACATTGTCTCCTGGGTGATGGGGAAATAGGAGGGAAGATGAAGAGATTACCTGATGATGAACCAGCATGCCTATGTGTGTGTGTGTGTGTGTGTTGAGAATAGGGATGTTTTATTGCTACATTTGTGATGGATTTGTGTGATTGGCAGGCCAGTCCAGGTAGGTTTAGTGTCAGATCTGTTCAGTATATAAAAGAAGTGGTAAATCTCTGAACTAGAGCAGAGCTGCAGTGCTCTTTACAGTACATTCACTGAGTTAACCTACCGAGCATAAACACCGATCCGTCAGCATGAGTCATGGGATGTGTTGTCATAGCGTCATGTCTATTTAAGACTACTAGCACTAATTGTTTGTACTTTTGTAGTGGGTTGTTGTTTTTACCAGGTATGTGTGTGATTGTGTGTGTGTGTGTGTGTGTGTGTGTGTGTGTGTGTGTGTGTGTGTTCCACTCTCCTCTCTCCCTTAACCTGTAATTGAGCATGATGAACAAGCTGCTTATGCGTGTTCATTGGAACGTATGTGTGTGTGTGCATGTGCATGTGTGTGTGTGTGTGTATCTATGGCTCATGTAAGCATGTCCTGTCTTTGCTTTGTCCTCTGAAATAGTCTAAGGGAAGCCTGGCTTGGAGAGGGCCCTCATCAGTTAGAGCTCCAGCTTCCCCCCCATCCATCTCTCTGATGGCTCTAGCTCTGGCCTTAATGAAAATCATACATTCTGCCTTGATGGCAGGAAAGCGTGTCTGAAGCCATCAAAACAAAACAACAGTCCTGCAGGTAGTCATGTGCTTTTTAAAAGCGGAAATCCATAAAGTGACAGTGTGTGTGTGTGTGTGTGTGTGTGTGTGTGTGTGTGTTAATGTGTGTTTGTGTGTGTATGTGTGTATGTGCCTTTGTGTGTGTGCATGTGGGATTGTGTTTGTAATATATGCTCTTGCTTTACTCTAGATAACAATGAGTTGGTTTTATAACCAAGGTTCTCTAAAAGAAAGAAGAAAATGCAACCGATCTTGTTGAGACATCAACCCCAAACTAGTCTTGTATTGTGGTGAGGAACATCGAGTGAAGTGATTGCAAGGATTATTGTCTATACCTTCATTGGTATGAATGTGAACACTCAGATACACAGTACATGTATTTTCAGATTAAGCACATTGCAGTTAAAGATAAATGATTTGGCAAAGAGCTGTGGAAAAAGGGCATGTTAACTGTATTAGTTTCGTCAACTTGTCCTCAAAACACAGTCCAGATTTAGGACATGACTTCTGTTATCCCTAATTACGTCTAGTCGTCTACACATTAAGCATATACTGTAAGTTCAGTCTGTAAAAGCACTGCTTTTCATGCAGTAAAAAATCCTTAAATTGACCTATTCCTGTTTGGAGATAATGAGATTGGTATGTCATTATAGTTTCATTTCAACGGTGCTTATGGATAAGAGTGCACAAATGGGGGTTGTGGCTGCGTGGTAAAATAAAATGCATTGCTTTAATTCAACGTTACTGTTTCCTGTTTTACACCTTTGGGCCTCTCTCATTTTCTTGTCATGATGATTGTGTTGTAGGGGCTGGAGATCTGAAAGTTTAATAAATCCATGACAAAATATATACAAGGCATTTTCTCAGTCTAGGCATTTTAGTGGCATTTTCATTAAATCCTGAGAAATGTCTATTTGTGCTGTATGAATTTATTTATTTTTTCTGCGTCTTTGCAGGAAGTTTGGCTGTGAATGAACTCTCACAGCCGTTTCCATTTCAGGTGTTAATTATGCTTTCAGTGCATTTATTATGCTTTCCCCACAGCTTAATCCTGGCACTAAACAATATCCCCTTGTGTTTATTCACCTCGTCTAAAGACATCAGTTCTGGACTGCTTTCATGACGTCTCTCAGCCGGTTGTCTTATTGCTGATCTTTTCATCCGCAGTCATCGGCTGATCATTTATATTCATTTCACTGTCGTTATTTAGGCCATTTTCACAGCGCCGTCTCCATTGAGCGGCAGGCTTTACGCAAAGCCACAGCTTAGTCATCGACCCGACCCGGGCCAAACCCACGTGGCAGTGACGGCAGCACAGCCCAGCCCAGCAGATATTGAAAAGAATCGAACGCCGAGTAGTAGTTGGTGTGGAGCGTGACCGCCGGGCTGGGCAGGTTGACTCACACGGCCGCTTGTCCCTTTGTTTGTCTTGGGTACACGCTCACACGGCTCCTGCAGCTTCTCTGCACCCCCCTCAGCCACCCTCGCACACACACACACACACACACACACCTACTGGTCAAGGCTGACATCTCCACAGATGGCGGACACAGCGTCGGTGTCACAGGGCCTCGGCGCCGGGTAAAGAGCATAATCATTAAATCAGCAGATTTTGGGGATGAAACCCTGCTGCTCTTAGCTCTTGAGTTCGTCTCGAAAGAAAGGCCCAGAACAATGAGGTGCATTAGTGGCCGTTGCCGCGGCTGCCTGCGGAGGGGATTGGTGAGGTGAGGTGAGGTGCGTTCAGGAGTTCCACCTGCTCTATTAGTGACAGTGGCTCTGCTCTGAGTGTGCAGCGGCTCGGCTTTCTGCTGTCTAAAAATGAGGCCAGGAGACACTGGGGAGTGAGTGGCCTTGGGTCTTACTAAGTGCTGTGTGAAAGTGTGTAAAGAGACTCACCGTGTGTGTGTGTGTGTGTGTGTGTGTGTGTGTGTGTGTAAGGTGCATGTGTACACACTTCCTATCCCTGGGGAGTCTGGATGTTCCCATACATCACAACAAAGGGTTGCAGTCTGTGCATCAGCAAGGTCTAGTTGTAGGGCCTCTGGTGTCCTCCCGTGCCTCCCAGCCACCCGCTACCCACAACCCAAACCCCCCAACCCTCTTTAAACACACAAGCTGCACCAGCAGCAGAGGAGAGGCAGCCCGTACACAGTGTGAAGCCGCATGGAGCCTGGAATCTCCTATAGGTATTACAGCATCAAAGGAAGCAGTCATACCTTTTGGCTGACTTGCCAGTGTGCCTGACCACCATAGAGAGAGAGAAAGAAAGAGGAAGGGTTAGAAAGAATATGAAAGATAAAGATAAAAAGAGAGATAGAGAGAGAAAGAGAGGGATGCTTCAGGCCTTTGGTTCCGGGCTTTGGCAATGGCGTCAGCCTTGTGCGTATCTGTAGTGTTTGAGAGGTCGCAGGAAACAACACAGGCTCTGTCTGTGTCCGCTGATTCCAATCGCTGCAACCTTTCCTTAGTTGTTCCTATGTAGCCAGCCTCTTGATCATCTGACCACTGACTGCTCTGTGGTAAAACAGCACAGGCCGTTCATGGCTGGAGTGTCCCATCCCTAACAGTGGAACTGGCTGGGCCCAACCACTGGCTCACCATTCCTGGAAATGAGTTAGCGGGGTGGTGCTGGCCTATGGGCTAGGTTTGGCAACTGAAAGCGTGCAGGTCTAAGCTCGCTCCACCCTGATCCACCCTGTTTTGCCT
The DNA here is from genome assembly GCA_017657215.1 of Limnothrissa miodon. Lineage (NCBI taxonomy): Eukaryota > Metazoa > Chordata > Actinopteri > Clupeiformes > Clupeidae > Limnothrissa > Limnothrissa miodon. Next base: position 6,042 of record JAGFZM010000746.1, on the reverse strand, counting down.
GATGCCAAACATCCTTGAGCAAGATACTGAACCCCAGATTGCTCCCTTGCATGGTGCCCCCCTTTCCCTCCACCAGTGAGTGAATGGGCGAATGTGAGGCTTTGACTGCACATAGGAAGGAGCTACATAAATGCAGTCCATTTGGCTGTGGTCAGGCAGCATTTGGCTAGAGGAAGTGTACTGTAGAGTTGTACTGATTGAACATGGCAGCAGGAGCATTGTGTTAATATGTTCTTCTCCTGAGGAGGACATCCAGAGTAACAATCATTCACCTTTCACCTCTAAGGCACTTCACTGCAAACGTGGAACATGGAACGTGGATCATGTGAAAATAAACCCTGACAAGCTTTTAGAGTTCATAAATTGAACATGTCTTCACTGTCTCGCTCCTGTAAGCCTGCTGACGGGATCCTGGCGCCTGCACTCTCTCCCTGGCAAGAGCCCTTTTCAGGACCGGCTTCTGTGCCCATTGGGCTTGGCATTAATTGGAGCCCTGGAGTGACTGGTTGTCAGTGCAGCATATGGCCGTTTGAAGGGCCCTTGGCACTGTGAAGGGTTGAAAGCTTTACCTGCCTCTCCCCTCTTGCTTTTTTCCTCTCTCCTCCTCTCCTGTCCCTTCGTTTTTTCTCTCATCTCCTGCCACTTCACTTTTCCTCTCCTCTCCTTTTCTGCCCCCTCGTTTTTCCTCTGCTCTCCTTTCCTCCCTCCTCTCCACTCCTCTCTTTGAGCACCCAGTTGCCACCTGCCACTGCACCTGACAGGCTTGTACTTCACAGAGACACAAAACACACCTGAGTGTTTCAGACGTCAACTCCTTTGGTTCCGGTCGAGGCGGCCACGAGAGCTACTGTAACGTGGGCTGGTGTTGTACAGGGGCAATGCTTGCTGCAGAGGAAGGGTTCTTGCTATTCACTAGCCCACAGAGGAAGAGGAGGATGAGTCTGGAACATGCATCCTGAAGGGTTGCTGATGAAGGGTTGCAGGAAAAGGAGATTCTGTATGTATGCTGTACAAAAGCACACACTGTACCTGCGTGGGAAAGAGAGAGAAAGCGTAAAAAAAAAGGAGAGAGATGGAGGGTTGGTAAAAGATGGACTGAGAGAAGAGAGTTGAGATGGACTGAGATAAGAGAGTCAGAAGAAGGGCCAAAAATGAAAAGAGAAAGGAAGCGATTGTTTGGAGTGCTTGCGGATTAGAGAATATGTTTATACTGTAAGATGGCAAGAGGGAAGAGTGCATATAGGGGTCATGCAGGAAGAGGTTAGTTGAATTGAGGACACATCATGCGGAGGAAAAAAAGAAAGCCTCTTCTGTTCAGGATCCCACAAAAAGATGACTCCTCAGTGACTGCGCACATTTGGCCAAATGCACACTCACCTTCATTTGGCCTAATGTGCACTCACCTTCATTTGGCCAGACGCACACTCACCTTCACTCACTGGCACAGTTTCATCAGCTGGCACGGGCATCATCATGGGCATCGGCAGCTCAGAGAGGAGTCATGGCTCACGGGTGGACTTGCTGTCAGGGTGGACTGCTGTCAGCAGAGCTCCTAAATAAGACCTCCAAGCAGCAGTGCCAAATATGTGTGTGTGTGTGTGTGTGTGTGTGTGTATGTGTGTGTGTGTGTGTGTGAGAGAGAGAGAGAGCGTGAGTGAAACAGATGAGGACAGTCATTTTAAATTTGATAGTTTTGAAGTCAGGACATTCCTCCAGCTCCACTTTCCTCCAGCTCCACTTAAGGTCAAACGTATTCAATCTCCCATTCGCTGTTCCATGCATTCTTATAAATAATGTCTATTTGTCTTTCTAAATTTCGACTGTTTGTTTTTTTTTTTTTAGCTTGTTTTCCCTCTGATGTGCAAACAAAATGCAGGCAAACCACTCCTGTCACAGACAGCCCCACTGTTCTCCTGTCTGCTCTCACTCTTTCATTACTGCTGCTTCTAATGAGACACAGGGACAGATGGAGGGAGGAGAGGGAGGAGAGGGAACGAGGGAGGGAGGGAATGAGGGGAAGATAAAGGACACGAGAGAGAGAGAGAGAGAGAGAAAAAAGTAAACGGCTGGAGTTGGAACAGGCAAAAAAAAACATACCCCAAGAGCTGGTCATTGTCACCGGAGATGAGCAGTTTGAGAGACAAAATCACTGGCACTCACTCAGCAAACCCATGCAGGAAAAAGTGGACCAAAGTGGACCAAAATAGAAAGAAGAAGAAGAAGAAGTAAAGGGGGAGGCCAGTGATTGTGAAAGCATCCTGTGGAGAGGGAGTATGTACTGGGCGGAGAAGTGTGCATGTGTGTGGGATTACGGGCACACACACACACACACATACACACACACACACACACAATAAACACCCAAGGTAGCGTTTTAAATGGGGGTGAGAATGTGCTGGGCGGAGAAGGGTGCATGTGTGTGGGATTAGCATGGGACACTAGGGTAGTCTGTGACTGAACGGCTGGCTTTGAAACACTTAAACGCTTGGCTCTTGGCTCTGTGTGTGTATGTGCGTGTGTGAGGAAGTGTAACTGTGGGTCATCTTTCCTGGTTCCTCATCTCTACTGGTACCGTGCCTTTAGACTCTTCCCCAAATACTTTGCTGTGGTTGATACAGGCCTACGGTGATCTTTGTGTGTGATTCACTGTGTATTGTGCTTCTCTCAGCCTTCCCAGTCATGCAGCGAAGGTCACATCCCCACGGGGCACACTCGTTGTCAGATCCTGTTCATGACATAAACAACACGGCACCATGATCCACAGTGCCCGTTGAGTGGACTGAGCCATTGGCACTGGCCCACTTCATGAAAACAAAGCCAGGCGTGCCTGAGTGAATGATTCAATCCTGGCTGCTAGCAATCAGATTAAAGCCTGGTGTCTTTCAATCTCTATACTGTGTTAATCAATTATCATTCACTCCACAAGATTTGTTATCAAACGGACGCAATCAATATAATTGAGCCGTCTAGCCAGGGAGGGTTGCAATTAACTTGTGATTATGCCCAAATTAAATTAGTAAATGTCACTTGTTTGTAGATCATCAGCTAAAAGGCCAGCCATTAGACACAAGTAAATCTAATTTTAGCTTAATCCTAAATATAGTTTCTAGTTGTTTAGAAAACATTTGTGGGTCAGCGGGTCTTAATTGGCAGTAGTCTGATAAACCCCTCGAAGCCCATCTTCAAAAATATCAAGTGAAAAATTTTTGTCTTTTTTATGATCAATATCAACTTTATTTGGACGAATAAAGCCAAAGCAATTGAATTAGCTTTGGGTGACAATAAAGTTTCAAGTATTTCTGTATATTCAAGACAAATGGACTTTGGGGGGTTTCGATCTGAACGTTTCATATGATGCCAATGTATTCTTGTGTTCTCTTTGAGAATAGTCGTTACTCAAGCGTCACACGTGTATGTCTTTCTGAAGGCTGGGAACCATTAGCAGCATAGCTTTATGTCTGCCACCTGAAAGGGGTCTGCTTATTTGGATTGCATTGCACACTGAAGCCCTCCGAGAGTCACACTTGCTGAAGAGCATCTCACCTTTTTATTGGATACGGCTGACACTTGTCTTCTCTTCCACTGCCTGTATCTCTGTGTATTTATGTGTGCGTGTTTTTTTTTTGAAGAAGAAGAATGGAGGTGTGTTGCATGAGGCGATCCTTTGTAGATGTGAAATCTCAGTAGCATGACAGGCAGCATTGGCAGGGGTTGATGGTAGCAACAGCAGCAGACCTGCTATAATTGAGCCCCCTTCCTCTGGTGGCTACAGCATGTGTCCTTGTCTCAGCTTTGCTGAAGAAGGCTCAGGCCGAAATGTTTGTCTTGTCGTGCTTTCCTAATAAAGCGACCTAACGACTGTATATTGGGAGTGCGGTCTTCAATAGCAAAACAGCAGCGGCCGCAGACGAGCCCTCTGTCTCTGGTGGCCGTAATTCCTCGTTTCATTCTCAGCTTGGTTCTGTTCCATTGCACAGACGAGGGGATGATGCAGGACTTACCCCCTGCCTTCATACAGCACAAATCCTTCCCACACACACACACACACACAATAGTAGCCAACCAAAACAAACCCAGACACACGTACCAAGGGACATAATGAAATTTCATCCATTTTTGCTCATTTAGTTTATTGCATCCTTATTGGCCAGTGGGGTAAAATATACAGCATCGTCTATACCCAGCATACACTGCGGTCACGGTGATGCCATTTCTGATTGAAACCACCACATAAAGATATTATGACACTGGTGAGAGGATGGACAATAGTGAGAGACTGTACAGTTATAGTTAAGTATGAAGTACCTGTAAGGACTGTGTCAACAGCGCTGTCGATTCTGGTGCATTGTTTTAAATTCTAAAGAAAAGACGAAAGAAATACCAAATCAACTTTATGTAACCAAAGGATTGTCAGCAAAAAAGCAAACAAAAGAAATAAAAATAACTGTTGAATATTTGCAAATGACACAATAATCCCAAAGGCATTATTGAAAAGTGCTGGAATATTACTTTTGCTGTGTCAAATCAAATTCAGCTTTTTGCTGCAATATCCTGGTACAAATGATTTCCCATCTGATTTTGAGCAATAATGGAACAATTTGCAGATGAAGAGTGTGTCTAAATGCATATCAGGGGGACAGCTCAGCCTTAAGCCAAGAAAAACAGCCTCCTTTGACAGATCTTTGGCGTAAACCGTCTGAAAGTCAGCTGCCTCCTGATTTAGATGGCCCTATTTTATGTGGTCATTATACTCTAGGTGTCTGTTCAGGGAGATGTCTGTCTCATCGCACAGATGAAGGACATAGTGTGCAACACATGCACAAACACACACACAACTTGCACACATACACACACACATATGCACACACACACACACACACACACACACACACACACACACACACAATAATCACCCTAGGTTGCATTTTTAATGGGGTTCACAGTTGAAGAGATCACAGAGATCACACAAGCAATCTGTAGAGACTTTTATTCCTCTTCTTTGTTGGATTTGAATGCTTCGTGGCAGATTTTGAGGAGATGAATGCAGTTCTTGGAAGTGATCAGATCCAGATTTGATTCAGAGATTAGCGGCCTCATCAAAAATCTACAATGCATTCAAATTTACAACCCTTATTTATTGGGCATTGTTTACTGTCATTGATTAAAGATGGTGCATTGGATGCACTGTTTGCAGGCTTTGCAAGCCCAGAGTGGAGTAGATACTAATGCAGTGAACCTTGTGTGCTCACCTAGTAATTTACTCCAGTGGCAGTCAGAATACAGTGACATGCAGTATGAGTGGTGAGAAAGTGATGGATTGGTAGCATCGTGCTGTTAACCTATGGTCAATGAACCTGCCTAGCATGCTAGCAGTCTGGACATTGTTGGTTCAGTTCAATTTTCAGTTCAATTTTATTTATATAGCGCATTTTTATAAAAGGCATGTCTCAAAGCGCTTAACATAAAGAGGCCAAATGAGCAACAGGGGCAAGGAAAAACTCCCTAGCAGCGTTTTTTGTTTTTACTTGTTATGGTAAAGGAAGAAACCTTGGGCAGTTCCGACGGCTCAAGGGACTAGCCCAACTGCCTAGGGCAGGTTTTGAGTCTCTCAGATGGTGATTAGTCCACTTTTATTCCATTAGGTACACATTATAAGAAAATTGTGGTATAAATAGTAAAGTAAATATAGGAGTCCCATTATAATCCCAGGATATACTGTAGTCCCATGTCATTAGGTGCAGTCAAGCCAGGGGCCAGCTGGAGGCTGTATCAATCATGTCAGGGTCGTCTGTGGAGCTGAAGGCAGCCTGTCCAGGAAGCCAGAGATGCAGGATCAGACAGAGGAAGGCAGGGGTGACCCTCAGCAGGGAGGCAGTGGCAAGGACTGTGGAGTGGGTTGAGGACCGCCGGAGTGGGTTGACGAGTGCCGCCGGATCAAACGTTGGAAGAAGGTCCTCAGCAGGATGGCATGTGGCAAGAGGTGCAGGGTCAGGGCGTAGAAGGCAGTGATGATTCACGGCAGGGTGGTAATGGCATGGAAAG